>CALYLW010001604.1:59494-172498 GCA_944989445.1 Ampullaceana balthica | reverse complement strand
CCGTACTCTCACCCCCTCCCCACCGTTCTTTGCACTGTCTATTATGAGCAAGTCTGCGGCGAATGCTACATTGTGGGTCGTATCTAGTAATATTATATTGTATATAACAATGAGACAATTTATGCTAAAATTACTGATTCTCTCCTCAGGGCTGTGGAGACTGAAATTTCTGTTTTCTGAAATAGAAATTTCCTAACTGTATTTGTTATATAATAACCCTACTAATTAGCCTTCAGAATAACTTAAATTATTAGATAAAATTATTGGGTATACTACTAATCGATAAAAATAATAAAATAATGTAAAAAAATCTTTTTTTCAAAAAGGAGAAGCTTTTATTTACATATAGAAAGTGCAATTAAAAGAAGAAAATAAAAATGTTCTATGAAAACAGGTGAAATCGGTGAACCTATCTACTTCACACAAAAGCGTGGGGCGCCCATCACAAATCATTTCTCATTGCAACTATTCTCTTACATATAGATACATATTTCTAATTAATGTGTTAGTAGTATTTATATGATCAAAATTGTGAAGCTTTTACTGTGTATTATTATTCATTCAAATTTGTTTTTATGTTTCGCAGCCTTGTACACGATAGAGAGTTGTGATGAGCGCCCCACGCTTTTATGTGCAGTAGATAGGCTCACCGATTTCACCTGTTTTCATAGAAATTTTTTATTTTCTTCTTTTTAGTGCACTTTCTATGACCCCATTTCCAGTCCATGAAGGATTATGGGGCAAGTGATGTAGCGTACACAAGTTTTTAGCCACCACTTACGAGCAGGGGAATGTGTGGCCAGCACAATGATCCAGGGGCCTTGCCAGTACCTGGGCTAGAACCCACGCCTCGGGATCTGCCTCGGATCGATAGTCCAGTGTGCTACCACTTAGACCATCGCGCCCCTGAGCTATGTAAATAAAAGCGTATCCTTTTTAAAAACATATTTTTACATTATTTTATTTTCTACTTTTTAGTATCAACATTTTTTAATTGATTTTTCTACCTTATCAATTCAATTTAAATTAGTGAAACTTCATTGTCAATAACTTAAATTTGATAGTGGTAAAAAGAAAGATTATTCATTACAAATTTATGTATAATACACAAAAAAAAACACATTTTCCCTAACTGAAAATTGAACCTCGTACCCCCATCTCGGCAATCGATCATGCTTATATTTCGGCCATAACCTTTTAAAGTTATAATTAAAACTCTTTACCACCCATATCTGAGGTCAACACATTGAGATTAATTGTATCCCTCTAGGGCGAATTTAGGCATGGTGCATTGATACGAGTGATTATCTATCTATCTATCTATCTATCTATCTATCTATCTATCTATCTATCTATCTATCTATCTATCTATCTATCTATCTATCTATCTATCTATCTATCTATCTATCTATCTATCTATCTATCTATCTATCTATCTATCTATCTATCTATCTATCTATCTACCTACCTACCTATCTATCTATCTATCTATCTATCTATCTATCTATCTATCTATCTATCTATCTATCTATCTATCTATCTATCTATCTATCTATCTATCTATCTATCTATCTATCTATCTATCTACCTACCTATCTATCTATCTACCTATCTATCTATCTATCTATCTATCTATCTATCTATCTATCTATCTATCTATCTATCTATCTATCTATCTATCTATCTATCTATCTATCTATCTATCTATCTATCTATCTATCTATCTATCTATCTATCTATCTATCTATCTATCTATCTATCTATCTATCTATCTATCTATCTATCTATCTATCTATCTATCTATCTATCTATCTATCTATCTATCTATCTATCTATCTATCTATCTATCTATCTATCTATCTATCTATCTATCTATCTATCTATCTATCTATCTATCTATCTATCTATCTATCTATCTATCTATCTATCTATCTATCTATCTATCTATCTATCTATCTATCTATCTATCTATCTATCTATCTATCTATCTATCTATCTATCTATCTATCATCTATCTATCTATCTATCTATCTATCTATCTATCATCTATCTATCTATCTATCTATCTATCTATCTATCTATCTATCTATCTATCTATCTATCTATCTATCTATCTATCTATCTATCTATCTATCTATCTAATCTATCTATCTATCTATCTATCTATCTATCTATCTATCTATCTATCTATCTATCATATCTATCTATCTATCTATCTATCTATCTATCTATCTATCTATCTATCTATCTATCTATCTATCTATCTATCTATCTATCTATCTATCTATCTATCTATCTATCTATCTATCTATCTATCTATCTATCTATCTATCTATCTATCTATCTATCTATCTATATCTATCTATCTATCTATCTATCTATCTATCTATCTATCTATCTATCTATCTATCTATCTATCTATCTATCTATCTATCTATCTATCTATCTATCTATCTATCTATCTATCTATCTATCTATCTATCTATCTATCTATCTATCTATCTATCTATCTATCTATCTATCTATCTATCTATCTATCTATCTATCTATCTATCTATCTATCTATCTATCTATCTATCTATCTATCTATCTATCTATCTATCTATCTATCTATCTATCTATCTATCTATCTATCTATCTATCTATCTATCTATCTATCTATCTATCTATCTATCTATCATCTATCTATCTACTATCTATCTATCTATCTATCTATCTATCTATCTATCTATCTATCTATCTATCTATCTATCTATCTATCTATCTATCTATCTATCTATCTATCTATCTATCTATCTATCTATCTATCTATCTATCTATCTATCTATCTATCTATCTATCTATCTATCTATCTATCTATCTATCTATCTATCTATCTATCTATCTATCTATCTACTATCTATCTATCTATCTATCTATCTATCTATCATCTATCTATCTATCTATCTATCTATCTATCTATCTATCTATCTATCTATCTATCTATCTATCTATCTATCTATCTATCTATCTATCTATCTATCTATCTATCTATCTATCTATCTATCTATCTATCTATCTATCTATCTATCTATCTATCTATCTATCTATCTATCTATCTATCTATCTATCTATCTATCTATCTATCTATCTATCTATCTATCATCTATCTATCTATCTATCTATCTATCTATCTATCTATCTATCTATCTATCTATCTATCTATCTATCTATCTATCTATCTACTATCTATCTATCTATCTATCTATCTATCTATCTATCTATCTATCTACTATCTATCTATCTATCTATCTATCTATCTATCTATCATCTATCTATCTATCTATCTATCTATCTATCTATCTATCTATCTATCTATCTATCTATCTATCTATCTATCTATCTATCTATCTATCTATATAAAGCTCAGTTGTTTGTATGTTTCACTTTTCAACTTTCCGTTCGTTACACAATCACGGAAAAACCAAATGACGGACGGGGACCAAATTTGGAAGGACGGTTCCTTTTACCCCGGAGATGGTTTTAAGTTAGTTTTTGTAATGGTCCCTTTTGCCCGAATGCCGTAAATTAAATAATCGGAAATGCAGAGACAAAGAATGAAAAATTTAACCTCATTTCTATATTGAACAACTTTACGCGGACGTTCAAATTCCGTTCAAAGCGAGTTATTTTTGGTGAAGTTATTATTTTTTTCCCAATGCTTTATTTTCAGCGGTGCGCATTCAAAAAATATTTTATTGTCTAATTACGGTGCGCACATATTTGTGCACGCTTCTTTTCAAAAAATAAAATATAAGCATAAACAAATGACGTAATTTAATATTTCTAGACAATCCATACAGACCACGGGAATCAATAAATATAATTAACAAAAGTGACTTATCCGTGTTTGATAAATACGAAATATTAAACTTTCTGAAATGTACACAAAGAATTTCATAATAATTATAAATCCTAAAATCCTATGTTTACATCGTTGCCTTTTCAAAAATTAAAATATAAGCATAAAACTATGACGTCATTTGTTTAAATTATTTTCTGTTCCATGACTCTACATTTAAATAAAACACTATTTATGTAATAATTGTATATATTAGATTTATTGGCGCTATAGGTTAAGTAGATTTTGCATTTGGGTGGGGGGATAGTACCATATTATCTTTATCTCATAGACGCTGATGCAAATATTGTATTAATTACAATTGTGTTACGATGCAGTGTCGTAAATATATATGAGCTTTTTTAGTGACGGCTGTGGTAGAGATCTTTTGGAAAAAATGTCAACAAAGCAGTGGCTTTAAAATTAAAATTCCTTTAAAAAAATGGATACAAACAAACAAACATACAAAAATCAACTGAGCTTTATATATTAGATATTCGTTTAAATTATTTTATTTCAATTTTTCCACGATGCATTGGATTAATATTTTACATGTGTGAATTAAATTGCGATTTTAAAAAATATAATTGATAACTCGACATTTAATTAAAAACCATAGATGTAGCGAGTTTATTTTATGTGGAAAGCGATGGTCTATGTCAAATAAACTTACACTTTAAAAATGTTTACATAAGCTATATATTTACACTATACATTATAAACTTTCGCTACCGAATGTATTAACAGAAGTTGACTAAATTTAATAAAGTGATCCTGAAAACGCTTAATTAATATGAATTGTGAATTGAACATGTTATGTTAATTCTTTTGTAGTCGAAATAACATCAGTCATTTCTGAAATTTTTTTAAATCATTTTTCAGATGTGCTTATTAACAGACGGCTGAGTCTATTATTTAGTGTGGATAGATAAATACAAATATTTTTCAGAAACAAAATCTGGTGTGTGTGTGTATTAAATATAATTTACAAAATATCAGAAATAGGGAACAAAAAAATGATTCCTTTTTTAAATTATACACATTGCCCAAAAACCGTAAATATAAATCTTAAATTTAGAGACATACATTTTTTAAACTATTATTTCCCTGTTAAAACAATTATGAATACGTCAAAAGGAAGAGTTATTTTGATCCAGTACATTTACTTTATAACAATACTTTATTTTATGCGGCCAGTTTAAAAAAAGTACGCCGGTACTTTGATGGGTCACGTCAACGCGTCAACTCAAACTCTCACGTGGAAAAAAAACCAATAACAAACAGTGAATTTGAATTACAAACGTTGTATAAGGATAAACTAAAAATGCATTAATTTAATTACGGTACGTTCGATCGATCTGAAAATTAAATGCGATGCATTGTTAGGTGAGACGGGTCCGTGTGCCGAATTTCAGCTTGATCGGATCACGGGAAGTGGGTAATTTTTTACTTTTGTTTTTCCACCCGCCCAGGACAGACAGAGAGAGATGACGACAGAGACGGCAGTGAAGTTAATATAAGGGATTTAAAAATTGTACTAACCAGCAACTTCTACTGGGAAAATGGGTCAGCACACTCCCGCTACGAAGAGCGGGTATATTTTTAGTATTTTATATAGACAAAAACTAAAAGTGCAATAATTTAATTACAGTACATTCGATCGATCTGAAATTTTGACACAATGCATTGTCATCCACGATCTATCTGTGGTAAAATTTTAAGATCTCTAGGACCACCAGAAGTGGTTTAATTTTACGTTACAATATTTGAAGGAAGGATGGACGGATACAACATAAAAACAATGTAACTTAAATAAAAGCGTGTAAAAATCAAAGTATGTATGTATGTATGCATGTCTTTTATAGCTGACTAAACCATTCATCCGATCGCCAATAAACTTTTGGAGACTTTAGAGTACGCTCCCAGGATGGAAATATACAACTTTTTTTTCAAAATTTAACACTCATGGAGCGCCGGGGGCCCATAATGGGAATTTTTTCTTATATGAGCTATATAAAAATTAGGTTAAGCCTTAGCTATTTGGTAAATTGATGAATCTTAATTAAACTTTGTATGTAACAACTTGGTAGCAATTATTGAAATGCTATAGGGCACTAATTTTCAAATGTCCATTTCTTTGGGGCTGGGGGCCCAAAATGTCTTTTTTCATAAACGTTTACAATTTTATTCCTCATGTATTATTAAAGATTTTGAGAAATATAGATAAATATATCCATTATAAAATTGATTGAAATAAATAGTTGTTATTAACTTTTTATCTTACACTAAATGGACCCTGGGGCCCTTAATGTCCATTTTTTCTAAATTGAGCTATATAAAAATTAGTTTATGCGCTAGCTACTGAATAAATGAATGGATTTTAACCAAATTTTGTAATTTTTGCATTATTAAATTGATTGAAATGAAAATAGGTTTAAAGAATAATATTTTACATTGAATGTGCCCGGGGGCCCTAGATATCGTTTTTTGCTGTTGTGAGGTATATAAAAATTAGTTTATGTGTTAGCTACGGAGTAAAAGGATGGATTTTAACCAATAATTTTATACAAATACTTGGTAGCCCAACTTTAAATACTAAAGGGCACTGAACGTTTACTGTTTATTTCTCCGGGGGCACCTAACGTCTTTTTTTCCCTATATTTTAAGATGTTTTTTCCCATTATATTCTTAACGATCTTTAGAAATGTATCCTAGATGAACTTGAAATAAAATGAATAGCATTTTAAAATGTACATATTACACCGAAAGGGCCGGGGGCCACAACTGTCTTTTTTTTGTTTTCTTTAAGGTAATATTTCCCATTCAGTTTTTAACGATCTTTAGGAACTGTCCATGATGAATCAGAATTTAAATGAAGAGGTTTTTGAAATGTACCTCTTGATCCAAATGGGCCCTGCGGCCCCTTAATGTATTTTTTCCTTATATATTAGCTATATAAAATTAGTTTAATCTTGAGAAAAATTAGAAAATAGCTGGATTTTGTTCAAACGTGGTATATAGAAACTTAAGGGCCTATATTAAATTACTATTTGGCACTGAGCTCATAACACTCATGGGGCGCCGGGAGCCCATAATGTCATGTTTTCCTAAGCTTTCCTAAGGTTATGAGCTATATAAAAATTATTTTAAGCGTAAGCTACTGTGTTAATTGATGGATCTTAACTAAATTTTGTATATAAAAACATGACAGCCAATATTAAAATACTATAGGTCAATAAACTCCTAATGTCCATTTCTTCGGACCTAGGGGCCCAAAATGCCTTTTTTCTTAAACTTTTAATAATTTATTCCCCATTCATTTATTAACGATCTTGAAAAATAATGATAAATGCATCAGTTATTATCCATATTGAAACAAAAGGGTGTTTTGAACTTTATTTCTTGCACAAAATGGGCCCTGGGGCCCTTAATGTCTTTTTTGCTTATATGGGCTATATAAAATTAAGTTTATCTATTTGCTACTAAGTAAATGAATGGATCTTAACCAAACTTTGTATTAAAAAACTTGGTACCCCATTTTAAAATACGTGAGGGCACTGAAATTCTAATGTCAATTTCTTATAGTGCCGAGGGCCCCACACGTCTTTTTTTCGTATATAATTTTTTTCTATTCACTTTTTAAAGACCTTGAGAAATATATCCATTATGAAACTGATTTAAAATGAAGAGTTTTTGGAAATAAACATCTTGCACCAAATAGGCCCGGTGGCCCCTTAATTTCAGTTCCCCCCCCTATATTAGTTATAGAGAATTAGTTTTAGCGTTAGCTTATGAGAAAATAACTGGATTTTGACCAAACTTAGTATATAAAAACTTAAGAGCCTATATTAAATTACAATAGGGCACTGAAGTCCTAATGTCATTCACTCGCAGCTGGGGGCTCAAAATGTCTTTTTAAATCCCTTATATTAACTTCACCGCCGTCTCTCTCTGTCTCTCTGTCTGTCGTCATCTCATCATCTCATGGGCGGGCGTGCAGAAAAACAAAAGTCAAAAAAGGCCCACTTCCCGTGATTTGCTCGAGCTGAAATTTGGCACACGGACCCGTCTGACCTAACAATGCATCATATCAAAATTTCAGATCGATCGAACGTACCTTATTTAAATTAATGCATTTTTAGTTTATCCTTATATGAGGTATGTAATTCAAATTCACGGTTTGTTATTGTTTTTTCCCACGTGAAAGTTTGAGTTGACGCGTTGAGGCAACCCGTCGAAGCGCCGGGGCACTTTTGTTTACATTTTACGTGTCACGCTGAGTTCGGTCAAGCGAATCGGTGACCAGACTTTTCCCCTCTCATCCTCCTCCCACCCCAGGGTTATGAAGCAAAGTTGAGTTAAGACAGATTCAGTCTGTAAATGTTTGAAAATAATCAATACTGTTAGTTATGTCTCATATATAAGGGATTTATAGTCAAAAACTTTGTTTTTACGGGTTTGTTTTATTAAATCCCTTATATTAACTTCGCGGCCGTCTCTGTCTGTCGTCATCTCATCATCTCATGGGCGGGCGGGTGGAAAAACAAAAGTTGAAAATGACCAAATTCCCGTGATCCGATCGAGCTGAAATTTGGCACACTGACCCGTCTGACCTAACAATGCATCGTCTCAAAATTTCAGATCGATCCAACGTTCCGTAATTAAATTAATGCATTTTTAGTTTATCCTTATATGAGGTATGTAATTCAAATTCACGGTTTGTTATGGTTTTTTTTCCACGTGAAAGTTTGAGTTGACGCGTTGTGGCGACCCATCGAAGCGACGGGGTTCTTTTGTTTACATTTTACGTGTCACGTTGAGCTCGGTCAAGCGAATCGGTGACCAGACTTTTCCCCTCTCCCCCTCCCACACACCCCTCCCCCCTAGGGTTATGAAGCAAACTTGAGTTAAGACAGATTCAGTCTGTAAATGTTTGAAAATAATCAATACTGTTAGTTATGTCTCATATATAAGGGATTTATAGTCAAAAACTTTGTTTTTACGGGTTTGTTTTATTAAATTCCTTATATTAACTTCACCGGCGTCTCTCTCTGTCTGTCGTCATCTCAGTCTTGGGCGGGCGGAAAAACAAAAGTAAAAAATGACCAATTTCCCGTTATCCGATCGAGCTGAAATTTGGCACACGGTCTCGTCTCACCTAACAATGCATTGTATCAAAGTTTCAGCTCGATCAAACGCACCGTAATAAATTAATGCATTTTTAGTTTATCCTTATATAACCATATGTAATTCAAATTCACGGTTTGTTATTGGTTTTTTTCCCATGAGAGAGTTTGAGTTGACGCTTTGACGTCGACCCATCGAAGTACCGGCATGCTTTTGTTTACATTTTAAGTGTCATGCTTAACTCGGTCCCGTCCCCCCCTAGGGTTATGAAGCAAAGTTGAGTTAAGACAGATTCAGTCTGTAACAACATGGCTGCACAGAAAACACTCAAAACTACAAAGAACTAGGAAAAAAAGATGCATCCCGGCAATGCATACAATGCGGATAACCTCTATTCAGTTCAGGTTGGTTTAACTCTATTTACCTGAGCTCAACAAACTCACACAGTGTCCTAATAATTTCTAATATAAATATCCAAAACCTGAATAACCCACTAGTTATAATTAAACCTGCCACAAAAATTCCTAAAAATAACTATCGAAAATCGAATTACTCTAATAATCAAAATATTCACGAAACACTAATAATTAATTTCCAAATTAGAAAGCAAATAAAATTACAGATGTAGAGCTACTAATAACAACAGAAGAACCATACATAAATGCCTGTTAAGAAACTTAGCCAAAGCCTAATATTTACAACTCTGAACTTCTTAATAGGAACGAAAACATTTTTAGAAAAGACAGGTCAGTCAATTATGGAGGTGTACTACTAGCAAGAAAATCTTCCATCATAATCATAGCGGAAGAAATACCACTTTTTTTTCATTTTGTTATATTTTTGTTGTTGGTGTTGAAAAAAATAGTTACATTCAACTAAGTCGCACTTATTTTAAGGCATCATGTCTAAGGTAGAAGTGTCAATGGGTTCCGGGGAACCCGAGTAACCGTTTCAGTGCAATGACCCGGGTAGTAAAATTGCACACAGTTAAACATGAAAATGTGGGTGCAATGATGGCAAAACTGTGTTTACATGGCGGCTAGCGAACAATTTATCAAAATAAAATTTTCGTTTGAAATATAAAATATGCTGTGAAATATTTTTAACACGACAATGAGTAACAATAAATATTTTTCACAGTGGAAAAAGTGCGGTACCGAAAAACAAAAAAGCATTTTGATACACATTTTTCTCCCTGAATATGAAACGAAAATCCCTTAAAAAAGATGTTGTCTCTTTGAATGAATCAAATAAGGAAAACAAGATCGCGCCACTGAGAATCGAGAAGGGCTGGAATGGAAAAAGATGCAGTGTCTTGTGTTATAGTTTATAACACCCCTGCTTTTATTATATTTAGCTAATTTGGCTTCAGAATACATCAACAATATTAAGTTATTGAATGAGATGCACCAATGTTGTTTATCTAAACCCCTCACTCCTCTCTACACTAAAATCAACACCATATTTTGAAAAAACACCTAATCTATCATTAGTTGTTTTTTGTTTTATTTTTTTGAATTCAATAGTGTAATTATACAATACTAGACGCCCGCGGCGTAGCATACGCCGCAGACTTGCTCAGGGAGAGTTCTTTTACCCCTTTAATGCACTTTTTTAGTGCGCCTACGGCACCGACCTTTTTCAAAAGCCCAACTAACTTGTCCTTGTTTGATCAATGCGAAATATTAAACTTTCTGAAATGCATACAAAGTATTTTATAATAGGGGTTGTAGGGCGCCCATGGCGCCCCGTTTGGATTTTGATGTTATAATTAACCATCATCAAATCCTCTTTTTAAATCCTTTATATTAACTCGTGGTGTCTGCGGCGGACCTTGCTTGCTTGCTTGCTTGCTTGCTTGCTTGTCGCCAAAACTTTTGATCGATTTTTAACCCACTTGCTCGCAAGATAGCGAGCTGAAATTTTGCAGGCAGTTTCGTACCGATGATAAAAACAATGTATCAAAATTTCAGATCGATCGCATGTACCGTAATTAAATTATTGATTTTTTAGATTATTTTTTTTATTCCTATGTATCATGCTATTTTTTGAGATAGAGCGTCGCGGTGCGTATTATATTGAACAACCTTTCTGTCGCGCAATAAGGTGCGTATTTTATTGACAGCTCTTTTTATAAACATATTCCTGATCGGTGCGTATTATATTAAACATGTTTTACGACACAACTTCAATTTTGTATTTCTAGATGGTCTGGCGCTGCGTATTATAATGAACATTCTTTTAGTTACTTCTCGTACATAAAGGATTTATAGTCAAAAACTTGGTTTTTTACGGGTTTTTCTTATTAAATCCTTTATAATAACTCGTGGTGTCTGCGGCGGACCTTGCTTGCTTGCTTGCTTGTCGCCAAAACTTTTGATCGATTTTTAACCCACTTGCTCGCAAGATAGCGAGCTGAAATTTTGCAGGCAGTTTCGTACCGATGATAAAAACAATGTATCAAAATTTCAGATCGATCGCATGTACCGTAATTAAATTATTGATTTTTTAGATTATTTTTTTTATTCCTATGTATCATGCTATTTTTTGAGATAGAGCGTCGCGGTGCGTATTATATTGAACAACCTTTCTGTCGCGCAATAAGGTGCGTATTTTATTGACAGCTCTTTTTATAAACATATTCCTGATCGGTGCGTATTATATTAAACATGTTTTACGACACAACTTCAATTTTGTATTTCTGGATGGTCTGGCGCTGCGTATTATAATGAACATTCTTTTAGTTACTTCTCGTACATAAAGGATTTATAGTCAAAAACTTGGTTTTTTACGGGTTTTTCTTATTAAATCCTTTATATTAACTCGTGGTGTCTGCGGCCGACCTTGCTTGCTTGCTTGTCGCCAAAACTTTTGATCGATTTTTAACCCACTTGCTCGCAAGATAGCGAGCTGAAATTTTGCAGGCAGTTTCGTACCGATGATAAAAACAATGTATCAAAATTTCAGATCGATCGCATGTACCGTAATTAAATTATTGATTTTTTAGATTATTTTATTTATTCCTATGTATCATGCTATTTTTTGAGATAGAGCGTCGCGGTGCGTATTATATTGAACAACCTTTCTGTCGCGCAATAAGGTGCGTATTTTATTGACAGCTCTTTTTATAAACATATTCCTGATCGGTGCGCATTATATTAAACATGTTTTACGACACAACTGCAATTTTGTATTTCTGGATGGTCTGGCGCTGCGTATTATAATGAACATTCTTTTAATTACTTCTCATACATAAAGGATTTATAGTCAAAAACTTGGTTTTTTACGGGTTTTTCTTATTAAATCCTTTATATTAACTCGTGGTGTCTGCGGCCGACCGACCGACCGACCTTGCTTGCTTGCTTGCTTGTCGCCAAAACTTTTGATCGATTTTTAACCCACTTGCTCGCAAGATAGCGAGCTGAAATTTTGCAGGCAGTTTCGTACCGATGATAAAAACAATGTTTCAAACTTTCAGATCGATCGCATGTACCGTAATTGAATTATTGATTTTTTATATTATTTTATTTATTCCCACGTAGTATGTTATTTTTTTAGATAGATTGTCGCGGTGCGTATTATATTGAACGACCTTTCTGTCGCGCAATAAGGTGCGTATTTTATTTACAACCCTTTTTATAAACATATTCCTGATCAGTGCGCATTATGTTAAACATGTTTTACGACACAACTGCAATTTTGTATTTTTGGATGGTCTTGCGCTGCGTATTATGATGAACATTCTTTTAGTTACGTCTCGTACATAAAGGATTTATAGTCAAAAACTTGGTTTTTTACGAATTTTTAAAATTAAATCCTTTATATTAAGTCGTGGTGTCTGCTTGCGTGCACCCTTGATTACTGTTCACCAAAACTTTGAATCGATTTTTAACCCACTTTCTCGTAAACTAGCGAGCAGAAATTTAGCAGGCAGTTTTATCTTATCTTATCTTATCTATACAGACGCTCCTTCTATGCAGAAGATAGTTGCGTCCACAGACCATGACAGATGATCTGTTGGCAAGTGATACAGCTTTCACAGGCCACGGCTTTGTGGGTTCCACGCATTACCCAGCCGCCTAACTACATGTAGTGCTAGGTACCCATTTGTTGGCGATGATAAAAACTATGTATCAAAACTTCAGATCGATCGCATGTACCGTAATTGAATTATTGATTTTTTAGATTATTTTATTTATTCCTATGTATCATGTTATTTTTTTTAGATAGAGTGTAAATGTGCGCATTATATTGAACAACTTTTCTGTCGCGCAATTAGGTGCGTTTTTATTGACAACAATTTTATAAACATATTCCTGATCGGTGCGCATTATATTAAACATGTTTTACGACTTAACTACAAATTTTTATTTTTGGATGGTCTTGTGCTGCGTATTATAAAGAACATTGTTTTAGTTACGTCTCATACAAAAAGGATTTATAGTGAAAAACTTGCTTTTTTACGTTTTTTAAAATTATATTGTTCCCTTTTTACAAAATTAAAATATCAGTGAAAACTATGACGTCATATAATATTTTTTTTACAGCGCATATTTAATTTGCACTATGACGTCATATAATATTTTTTTTACAGCGCATATTTAATTTGCACACCTTTTGATGCATTGGTGCAGTAATTTTGGTGCACTGCTTTCCAAAATTAGTATCTGTTGAATATACTTGCAGCTTGGTGTCTCGCAGGGTCCGATCTCGAAGGAGAATTATATATATTATAGATTACTTGACTTATTAAGAGCATTTTGCAAAGTTAACCACTTTGATATGCTCAAAAAATTAACTGCTTAAGAACCTCGGGACTCATAATTCCTTTTGGGTAGATATAATTAATGGATCTAAATCAGCACCCTTAATGCTTAACGAAGGAGTTCTACAAGGAACTGTGTTAAGCCTCTTAATCTTTTAAATTCAAATAAATGCATCTCAACAGCAACAAAAGTTGTGTTATTTGCTGAAGATTGGATAATAAATAGCACAATTAAATAAAAATCAGAACAAGATAGCAAAATCTTACAAAATGACCTAGATGAATTAATAAAATGTGAAAATAAGTGGATTATTTATTTCCACCGAGTCAACTGTGAAGAGTAACAAATAAAAACAATAAATAAATTCAAATTATTTCATTCATGGAAAACAAATAATCCAAAGTAAAGATGCAAAATGCTAAGTAGTAATAATAAATGAGAAAATATCATGTAATCTCCATGTCAATGATTTAAGAAAATCAAACAAAACCTTCGGCTTCATTAAAACAAAACTTTTACAAATTAACAGGAATAATAAAATTGAACTGCTACCTCACTGTGGTTAGACCTGTACTTGAATATGCATATTCTGTATAACACCCATTCACCCAAAGAAAGCACTGACAAGGAGCTGCCAGATTTACGACTTGAGAATTTTCGACAAAAATAAAACCTTCTGTTAAATCATTACAACTTTGAAACACTAAAGAATAGAAGAATACATGGCAAAATTGTTATAATACATAAAGCAAATAATTTTAACAGGGAAATACAACACAATGATAATCTAAAATAAACATTGAGATAGAAATAAGAATACAATCATTTTTCTTATTCTATACGCAGGCACAAACACATACACAATCTCTCAATTGACTTCTGGAATTCGTACGTGAAATGGATTGCCTGATCAAACCAGGAACAACGAAACTAGGTCACCATTTAAAACTCTAATAAAAATGCATGACAAGAAATAAACTATGGATAAACGTTGGTCGCAATAATAGTCTGTATAGTAAGAGCGTCTGTAACAGATAAGTGAAAACTGAGCTGGTCCACCGATCAACTTTATGTAAATCTTTATATTGAATTTATATGAGAAAACATTTGAACAATAATAATATTTAGAGATTTAAGTGTGTATCTATTGCTAAATAATTTACAGGAATTTTACTATTCTAAAACGTAAACCTTTAATAAATTTTCAAAAATATATTTAAATACATCAATGTCAAATGAATAAAAGTCATTTTACATTATATAAAATTCATTAAAATGAAGAATAGAATATAGTTATTTTATTTCTTTTTTTAAAAAGTTACTTTATACAAGAGATACAGTAAAAAGGTATTTAAAGAGGTGATTAGAATTTTCTTTTTAACTGGTTTGTTTTTCACCTAAAAGTAATATATTAACAATAAATGAAAATCATGTAAATACCAGGAGAAGTGAGAACATTTTTTTCTTCTTTTTTTTTCTTAACTGCGCAAGATTTATATGGTAAAAAACGTTTTTTCAGAATTTTAAAATGTTAGCCAACACATTTTCCAATGTTTTCTTTTTATGTTAAATGCGTTTTCTCTTATAATAAACTTGGTCTTTGGGAAAAGAACATTAAAGAGAATCTCTGAGAGGACTCAGTCCGATTTAGAGTATTTACCTTCGTTTCACTAAATGATGATCTTTATCATATTGCAGGTCTTAGTTTAGGAAATGTCTTCCTTGCTCCATAAGGTCAGGTGTCCTCAGGTTTTTAGGAGCGATCGTACTTTTATTTATAATCTACATATCTATGTAAGTCACGAGTAAAAGTGCTAATACTTAAGTCATGAATTTAAACAACTTTAAAAAAATCATTGGATTCAGCGTAACTTTAATGTTAGATCCTACGAATCTTAAGAATCTTGTCTCTAAAAAAGGTTTCAATTAATTTAGTGCTTAATTCTTGTTGATTTCTCTCCTTAGAAAGAGAAATACAGAACGGACATCGCAAAAACATTATCTCTCTCTTGATTCAAAGATTTCGCGGAACACTTCAATTTATTTAAACAAAAACCAAACAGACGCAGCGCAATTCTCGAAAGGACCTTTCCATCTAACAACAGTCTTTACGGGTCGCCTAGGCAATCACATGTTCATCTACGCCTCATTCCTTGGGATAGCTAGGGCACAAAACAGAATTCCGTTTATACACTCTGGGTCACTGCTGGACAACGTTTTCCGAATCTCCAATGTCAATGACAACATCAGCACTGACGGGTAAGAATTAATCTGTTTTGTTCCATGTACACGGATATCAAAATTGTACAGAAAGTTTTATTTAGTCTTATTAACTTTCATTAAAGAAAAAATAATAATAACAAGCAAGCAAAATCCTGCAGTCGCTGATTTTTTTCTACCTTAATTTTACTAAATTTATCATCTAGCATGTTTTTAAAGTTCGATTCATTCCGGTCCATTTGAATATAATCTATTTGCTGAAAGTTTATTCATTTTGGGGCAGAGGAAAAGACAAAGGATATTTTTCAATTTTTCAACAGTTATTATTAAATCCCTTATATTAATTTCAACGTCTAGTCGTGATCCCGCACGTGCACCCGTCGTCGAGTCCACGGAAAAACAAAAGTAAAAAATTACCATCTTCCCATAATCCTATCGAGCGGAAATTTTGCTCATAGACTTGTGTCACCTAATAATGTATTCTCTCTAAATTTCATATCGATCGATTTGTACCGTAGTCAAATTAATGAATTTTTACTTTATGCCTATATAGCATGTGTAGCCGTCTGCTATAGTTGACCTAACCGTCGAGAAAGGGTGGCCCCTACGGGGCTCGGTGGACGAGAAAGATCGCGGGTCGTGTACCTGACCACGTCCCTCCCGACCCGAAATCGAGAACTCCTGGCAGGCAATGCTGAAGTCCGATATATTAGGTGCTAGGTGCTAGTTACAAATGATTACAGTCGCTGTACGGATCTTAGACAAAGCATCTGAAATGCATTTTCGATGATGAAAACCAAAGTATCTGTTGTGGGTCGAGTTATTCCGAAACGACCGTTTCATATCCCTAATTTTACTAGCAACGCCATAGATTGGTACCGGTTTAGGGCCAGGAGCGCCAGTACGGATTAAAAAAGTTACCGCGAAGACCGCAGCGGACGCCAGCTCTGAGGAAACCTTCCACTGGGGTTACACCCTAGGTAGGTCTTTGATGATCTCCCGCTCTGCGGCGGTCCTAAACATGGAGATCCGCATGCTTTGCGGGGTGGCACCAAAGTGGTAGCGGGTCATAGTAGGGAATTCCACCCCCTTGTGAGGCCAATTTAGTAGGAGGCATTTTCGACTTTATGTCCTGGATGCCCAGGTGGCCGCTTCAGAAGCGAACGCTTCCGGGGGGGGGGTCTCAGCTGTTACGTCCCTTCGTGAGCCAGATAGCTGAGAGTGTCTTCTGGGAAGACCAATAAAGAGCATTAGGCTCGGGGATTATTATTTTTTTTACCTTCAGAATCATTAGTTGACCTCCACGTGTCTCTGGAGTTCATTCCATCCATCGATGACCATATCCCCGTGTTTTACAGAAAAGGGGAGTTCAGTTATGTTCAGTCTGTAATTGATTATGCTAGCGTGTCGCGTGGTGCGTATTATATTGAACATGATCAATACGTTTACTTATGTCTCATATATAAGGGATTTGTAGTCAAAAAGTTTGTTTTACTGGTTATATTTTTATCGTACATTTTCTTTTTAAATTTTTTGTAGCAGAACGTCTTTTTATTATTTCCAGGTTCCGGTTACTTTAACACCCCACATTTGGAGTCTTGGACAGAAGTCTGTGCAATCTCTCTCAAGAGAACATAATATTGAACGGATCACGGGAAGTCTTTCGATACTTCGAGAACATTAAGGATGAGATCAGACGCGAGTTCACCTTCTGCGAGCCTCTACAAAAACAGATCATTGAGACGTTTGGGAAATTTAGAAAAGAGTTCAAAGGTCATGTCATAGTGGGCGTGCATGCGAGACGCGGCGATTTCTTAGACGCATATAATAAACATGTCAGATTTGGGGTTACCGAACTCGTCCTACTTCATAAAAGCATTCAATAAAATGAGGTCAATGCTGAGTAGTAAAAACGTGACATTTTTGGTTGCAAGCGATGACCTTGATTGGTGTCGTGTAAATTTAAATTACACGGACGTGAAAATCTTGGAGCCTGGCTCTGCTCAGCTTCACTTTGGTGTTCTAGCCAAGTGTGATCACGTGATTTTATCCAGTGGAACCTACGGCTGGTGGGCTGGTTGGCTAACGTTATCTCCATTTACTACGACGGATATTTTGTCAGTAGATCCGTGTTAAGGGGCAATGCTATCTTAGCCGACTATTATCCTCCGGGCTGGATACCACTCGGAAACTAACTTATTCCAACAAACACAAAATATCTAGTGACCATGCCTGTAATCATTTTGTAATTGGTGTTTTAAGAAAATGCAGAATTGCTATTTGATTTCCCTTAATTTAGCCTTTTTCTGTCAACTATATCTATCTTTCCTTATTTTACACTCAAATATCCATGGCGTCTCGTCTATAAGGAAGATTACGTCGTCAATTGCCTATTTATGGCTTGAGTCTAGCCTTTCATTCTATATGAGCTATGAATGTTGATAGTGTGTTGGTTTTCCTAGATTATAAGGGCAACCTAGTTTTCGCTCGAAAGCGTGATGTGAAAAGCTGAAACTTTATATGTATATGAATTGAATTATTGATTTAATCATAATCAAGGTTGAATAATATACGATTAATTATTTCAATTTTTAATATTTATGTATGTATTTTTTTATACTGACATTGTGTTTATACAAGTATTTTCCCACCTTTACCCCAGTGAACTGGCTTTCATTTTTATAACCGAATACATATTCGTATTAATTATTGAGGCGTTGTCAACGTTTGCAATAAACATTTATACAGCGAGAAAATTATGGCGAGAAGAACTCTTGACATTATCATCTTACAATAATTTTATCTCAATTAACCTTATAAATAAAAAAAAACATATGAAAAAGTGCTTAATTTAAATTTAATGATAATATGAAGGGTATAAAGCGGCGATATTGCGATAAAAATGAAGGGGTATTGATGGTGGAAAATGATCTTACCATAAACAAAAAAGTAAAATAAAAATAAGTTAAGTATGTTTACAATTTTCACGCTGTTTCCATCATCAGAATTAAAAAGAAAGAAAAAAATAATAACAATGAAATCGTTGGGTGCTCATGCAAATTTAATAAGTAGTGTGTTCATTTTTCCTGCCTCGTTTCTTTTCATTAATTCAAACCACATTTTAAAATGATGAGTCGCAAGCCATTGTATATGATCATAGCGATGTGATCGTTAATATCACGGCATTGAACTGTAGGGTGTTGCAAAATTTTAAAATCTCTATATTATATACTAGGTGCAAGTACCCGGCTTTCCCGGGTTTTAAAATAAGGTTTTCTGTAGAAGCGTACAAAACTGTTTATTTGCATGCAATAAAAGGGTACATTTTATCTTAAAGCAATGTGATAGACAACATTTTTGGCAGTTCCATATGGAGTGTGTACAAAAAGATTTTCCTCTGTGCCACTCTGGAGCAGGCACATACAACTGCCCATGAGAAAAGCATGGTGTCTGCAAGTCTATACCAGCAATCCCAAGAGAATAGCCCTGTGACTTGTTGATTGTCATGGCAAAGCACAGTTTCAGTTATAAGGGAACGAATGCCTTCTGAGCTTGCAAAACATTTTTTGTTTAGCAAACGTTTCACCAAAATGCCTCCATGTGGATGCAGAGGGACACCTTGCTAGCGGAGGCCAAGGGGAGCGTCGGAGCACCTTGGAATCATGAACAGTACCCCATTTTTGGGGCACGGAGCAACATTTTGTTTATAAGTTTTCTCTAAAATGTACCCACGGCTCAGAACAGGCACATGGAGCACTACTTTTGGCTGGAGGAGGCCAGAGTGAGGTTGGGATGGAACGAAACCTGTTTAAGAACCTTCCCCGTGTAATTTTGTGTACGTGTACCAAAGAAGTTAAATATTTAATGATGAGTATGTTTTATATAGCTCATATAAGGAAAAAAATACATTTGGGCCCCCGGCCCCCTAGTGAGTGATAATTTTATATTTTTTACGCCTGTTACCATCGCGGGAGGGTACTCAAAAACTTCCAAAAGTTTCATGCTTACTACTTACACGGTAAGCTGGAGAATTAGTGAAAAGTCAGTTTTATATAAGAAAAAAAAACTACATTCAGGCCCCCGGCCCCCTAGAGAGTGATAATTTAAATATTTTTTCGCTAGTTACCATTTTGGGAGGGTACTCAACAACTTCCCAAAGTTTCATGCTCCTACTGACACGGAAATTGGAGATTTAATGATGAGCCTGTTTTATATAGCTCATTTAAGAAAAAACTACATTTGGGCCTCCGGCCCCCCAGTTAGTGATAATTATATTTTTTTTTGACTGCTACCATCGCTGGAGGGTACTCAAAACCAGTAAGTAATAATTTATATAATTTACACACATACACACAATGACATGAGAAAGGTTCTTAAACAGGCTTCATTCCATATATATAAGATAATGGGGGCCGGGAGCCCAAAATGTAGTTTTTCCTAATATGATTTATATAAAATAAAAATTATTGAAAATTAAGACGTAAAATAATAAAACATTTTGGTGTCGAAATAACAAGAAGGCGTTTATCGCAATAAAATAATGTGACGTGACGTAATAGTTTGAGTTCATATTAATTTGTAAATAGGAAACAAAGTAATAATAAACTATTTACAATTTTCTTTTTTTTAAAAAGGACACGCTTTTAACATAATCACTACTTTTAGTTATGTCTCACATATAATGGATTTATAGTCAAAAACTTTGTTTTTACTGCTTTTTTTTAAAACTTATAATAAAAACTCTTTACAATTCACGTCTGACGCCCACACATCTTTTTTTACCTCTATTCATTTTATACTAAATAACCTCATAAGCGCCCGCCCAACGTTTTATACCACGGTGATGTGTTCACGTGGTGAACTCATGGATGTCAACAAAGCAGACGGGTACCGATGCATGTATAAAGATAAACTAAAATTGCAATAATTTAAATACGGTTAATTAGATCGATCTGAAATTTTGATACAATGCATTGTCATTTAAGTTCGATCTGTGGTAAAATCAAGAAAGGTGTAATTTTAAATTTGTTGATTTGAAGGAAGGGTGGATACAACATACAAACAGTGTTACTGAAATAAAAGCGTGTAATAATAATAAGTAAAATGTAAAATAATTAAATATTTAAAAAAATCTTTTTTTTAAAAGGACACGCTTTTAACATAATCACTACTTTTAGTAATGTCATATATATATTAGGGATTTATAGTCAAAAACTTTGTTTTTACAGCTATTTTTTAAAACTTATAATAAAAACTCTTTAAAATTCACGTCTGGAGCCCACACATCTTTTTAAATCCCTTATATTAACTTCGCGGCCGTCTCATCATCTCATCATCTCATGGGCTGGGCGGTCGGAAAAACAAAAGTCAAAAATGACCCACTTCCAGTGATCCGATCGAGCTGAAATTTGGCACACGGACCCGATCTCACCTAACAATGCATCGTATCAAAATTTCAGATCGATCGATCGTACCGTAATTAAATTAATGCATTTTTAGTTTTTCCTTATATAACGTATGTAATTCAAATTCACGGTTTGTTATTGTTTTTTTCCCACGTGAGTTTGAGTTGACGCTTAGACGTCGACCGTCGTGCCGACTACCCCTCATGTCCCATCCCCCGTTAAAAGACAGGGGACATCACTCGGTGTCAGTCTGTAAATATTTGTGGCGTTGGAAAATAATCAATACTTATAATTATGACTCAAATATAAGGGATTTATGGGTAGAAAACTTTGTTTTTACGGGTTTGTTTTATTAAACCCTATATATTAACTTCGCGGCCATCTCATCATCTCATCATCTCATGGGCTGGGCGGGCGGAAAAACAAAAGTAAAAAATGACCCAATTCCAGTGATCCGATCAAGCTGAAATTTGGCACACGGACCCATCTCACCTAAGAATGCATCGTATAAAAATTTCAGATCGATCGATTGTACCGTAATTAAATTAATGCATTTTTAGTTTTTCCTTATATAACGTATGTAATTCAAATTCACGGTTTGTTATTGTTTTTTTCCCACGTGAGTTTGAGTTGACGCTTAGACGTCGACCGTCGTGCCGACACCCCCTCACGTCCCATCCCCCGTTAAAAGACAGGGGACATCACTCGGTGTCAGTCTGTAAATATTTGTCACGTTGGAACATAATCAATACTTTTAATTATGACTAAAATATAAGGGATTTATAGTAGAAACTTTGTTTTTACGGTTTTGTTTTTTAAATCCCTTATATTAACTTCACCGCCGTCTCTCTCTGTCGTCATCTCATGGGCGGGCGAAAAAATAAAAATAAAAAATGACCCACTTCCAGTGATTCGATCGAGCTGAAATTTGGCACACGGACCCGTCTCACCTAACAATGCATCGTATCAAAATGTCATATCAATCAAACGTACCGTAATTAAATTAATGCATTCTTAGTTTATCCTTATATAACGTATGTAATTCAAATTCACGGTTTGTTATTGTTTTTCTTCCACGTGAAAGTTTGAGTTGACGCGTTGAGGCGACCCATCGAAGTAACTGCGTGCTTTTGTTATCAAGCATAGTTGAGTTAAGACAGTTTCAGTCTGTAAATGCTTGTAGCGTTTGAAAATAATCAATACTGTTAGTTATGACTCATATATAAGGGGTTTATAGTCAAAAACTTTGTTTTTACGGGTTCGTTTTATTACCACTATCACATTTAAGTTATTGACAATGAAGTTTAATTAATTAAATTGAATTGATAAGGTGGAAAAATCAATTTTAAAAAATGTTGATACTAAAAAGTAGAAAATAAAATAATGTAAAAAAATCTTTTTTTTAAAAAGGACACGCTTTTATTTACATATAGTAAGTGCACGAAAAAGAAGAAAATAAAAATTTTCTATGAAAACAGGTGAAATTGCTGAACCTATCTACTGCACATAAAAGCGTGCTGCGCTCATCACAACTCTCTATCGTGTACAAGGCTGCGAAACATAAAAACAAATTTGTATGAATATTAATAAACAGTAAAAGTTTCACAACTTTGATCATATAAATGTGACTATCACATTAAATAGAAATATTTATCTATATGTAAGAGAATAGTTGCAATGAGAAATGATTTTTGATGGGTGCCCCACGCTTGGTGACCAAAGAGACATTATAGACAGAATTGGTAATTCCAGAATATTTCCTACATTTGACCTAAACAGAGGCTTTGGCAGAAAAATATGGATCCTGATTCTGTCAAATATACTGCATTCATAGCCATGGATGAAGTATCTGAATGGTTAGTGATGCCATTTGGATTAGTCAACAGTACAGCCACTTTTAGCAGATTTATGAAAGTGATGTTACAAGGTATTCCAAATGTTGTATAAAATCTAGACGACATATGTATCCACACTAAATATTGAGAAAATATATTAATACACTTAAAGCTGTACTGGATAGACTCAAGAAACATAATGTGACAATCTCACCAGAAAAGATCAACATTGGAAAGAAATATATTGATTCGTTTGAAACAGAATAGGAGGTGGTGAAGTCACTTCTACTGCAGATAATGAAAACAATATATTTAACCTGTCAGTACGAAAATCAAAGAAATAAGTGCAAGCCCTGCTGGGACTATGTAACTTTTACAGACCATTCATTGAAAAGTGTGCAGAACTTGTTAACCCACTAACAGAAGTTACAAAAAACACAGATATTCGAAAATTTCGGTTTTCAGGAGATTGCCTCAACGCATTGGAGAACATTCAGGAAGCATTTGGGAAGAAACCAATCTTGGTTACACCTCAATGGGACAAGCGAGAGATTGTTTAGCCATAGTGAGGGCTCTACAAAAACTTCAAAAATACCTTCCAGGTAACACATTCACTCTTTTAACAGACCACAAACCACTTGTGGTATTCAACAAGAAGAAAATCAGCCACGCAAAAGTAAATAGGTGGGCTATGCTATTAGTCGACTACAAATTTGACATTAAACCTGTTATGGGAAAGTAAAATGCGGTTGCAGACATATTAAGTAGAATGACAATAAATAAAGACAGTCAGTGAATTCCTAAATGATAAAACCGGAGACTATTAATATTAGTCTGTGAATTCCTAAATGATAAAACCAGAGACTGTATTAATATTAGTCTGTGAATTACTAAATGATAAAACCAGAGATTATACTAATATTAGTATTTGTATTCGCTGAACAATAAACAAGGAGCAGTGTTTGAATTCCACTTGATATATATTTAATTTAAGTTTTAAAAATATTGATTGTTTAAAGAATTTTGCTTACACAAAGGTATATTTGTGTTAAAATTTTCGTTTCATTTTCTCGGTACATGTAGTCCTACGGAGTGTTTCTCTTGATCTTTATGTCTAGATGTTGTGTGTAAGGCAATGAATGTCGATTGATTATAAATATTTGAAATTTGAATAAACATGTAGATTAATTTGATTTTAATTAAGACCAAAAATGTTGTATTTCATAAACATTTTTTTTGAAGGATGGGGGTGAATGTCACGTGTAAATCACGAGTTGGATGACGGAGAGTCCACGTGAGTGAAAGCGTGGGTAGAAGGTTCGAGATCATTAGTTGGGAGTTTGGAGAGTTCTGTGTTTAATGGCGGATGTGTGTTTGAGGACTCCACGTTGTATAACCTCAAATTATATATGTACTGTACATATTGTAGATATTAAAGTTGTTGTATTGAAACCAATTCTTCAGAGCATCATGGTATGCAAGGTTATGTATTGAGAGAACGCCTACAAGATGCATTAATAAGTAAAATATCACAAAGATGTTAAACTTTGGGAACTTGCTGAATACACTCTTATGACCATAATGGGCGGAAAAGAATGTAAAGATTTCCACTCATGGGTGGTCGGGGGGCCCCAAAACCATTTTTTCCTATTATGGGATACATAAAACTGAATCAACACTAATTCCTAATCTTCCCATGTAGGTAGTAGCACGAAACTTTGGAAAGATGTTGAGTACCCTCCCACAATGTTAACAGTCTAAAAATATATCACAAACTGGGAGGTGGGGTGGTCGGCGCCCAAACGTAGTTTTTATCTTAAATTAACTATATAAATCAGGCTCATCATTAAATCTCCAATTTCCTGTGTAGGTATGAGCATGAAACTTTAAGAAGTTTTTATGTACCCTCCCAAAATGGTAACTAGTGAAAAAATATTAAAATTATCACTCAATGGGGGCCAGAGGCCTGAATGTAGCTTTTTTTCCATATTTAGAGCTGACTCATAATTTATTTCCAAATTACCGTGCAAAGAAGCATGAAACTTTGGGAAGTTTTTGAGTACCCTCTTGCGATGGTAACATGCGAAAAGAATATAAAATTGTCACTCACTAGGGGGCCTTGGGCCCAAATGTAGGTTTTTGTCCTAATATGAGCTTTATAAATCAGACTCATCATTAAATATCCGATTTCTCGTGTACGTAGGAGCTTGAAACTTTGAGAAGTTGTTTAGTACTCTAAAGCAATGATAACACGAAAAAAATTAAATTATCAGCTCGATAAACAATTTAGTACTTTTCTACAGAAAACCTTATTTTAAACCCAAGAAAAATCCGGGTACTTGCGCCTAGAGTATACATACAAGACCCATTTGTTGTATGTCTGTTCACTTATAACTCAAGATCCAGACAACAAAATAAGAAAAACCCGTAAAAAACCAAGTTTTTGACTATAAATCCTTTATGTACGAGAAGTAACTAAAAGAATGTTCATTATAATACGCAGCGCCAGACCATCCAGAAATACAAAATTGAAGTTGTGTCGTAAAACATGTTTAATATAATACGCACCGATCAGGAATATGTTTATAAAAAGAGCTGTCAATAAAATACGCACCTTATTGCGCGACAGAAAGGTTGTTCAATATAATACGCACCGCGACGCTCTATCTCAAAAAATAGCATGATACATAGGAATAAAAAAATAATCTAAAAAATCAATAATTTAATTACGGTACATGCGATCGATCTGAAATTTTGATACATTGTTTTTATCATCGGTACGAAACTGCCTGCAAAATTTCAGCTCGCTATCTTGCGAGCAAGTGGGTTAAAAATCGATCAAAAGTTTTGGCGAAAGCAAGCAAGCAAGCAAGCAAGGTCCGCCGCAGACACCACGAGTTAATATAAAGGATTTAAAAACGTGAAATTTGGTACGCGTACACAAAATTACACCGGAAAGGTTATTAAACAGGTTTCGTTCCATATATATATATAAGATACTGGGGGCCGGGGGCCCAAAATGTAGTTTTTCCTAACATGAGCTCTATAAAATAAAAATTATTGAAAATTAAGACGAAAAATAATAAACATTTTGGTGTCGAGATTAACAAGAAGGCGTTTATCGCCATAAGATAATGTGACATGGCGTCAAAGTTTTAGTTCATATTAATTTGTAAATTGGGAACAAAGTAAAAAGAGCAGTGGTTATTTTAATGTAATTTTTAAATCCCTTATATTAACTTTACTGCCGTCTCTCTCTGTCTGTCTGTCTCTCGTTCGTCGTCGGGCGGGCGGAAAAACAAAAGTAAATAAAACAAACCCGTAAAAACAAAGTTTTTGACTATAAATCCCTTATATATGAGACATAACTACCAGTATTGATTATTTTCAAACATTTACAGACTGAATCGGTCTTAACTCAACTTTGCATCATAACCCTAGTGGGGGGAGGGTTGGGTGGGGGGGGGGAGAGGGGAAAAGTCTGGTCACCGATTCGCTTGACCGAGCTCAGAGTGACACGTAAAATGTAAACAAAAGCGCGTGTCGCTTCGTTGGGTCGCCTTAATGCGTCAGTTCAAAATTTCACGTTGGGAAAAAAACAATAACATACCGTGAATTTAAATTACATACCTCATATAAGGAGAGAGAGACGCCGGTGAAGTTAAGTTAAGATAAGGGATTAAAAAAACAAACCCGTAAAAACAAAGTTTTTGACTATAAATCCCTTATATATAAGATATAACTAACAGTATTGATTATTTTCAAACATTTACAGACTGAATCTGTCTTAACTCAAGTTTGCTTCATAACCCTAGGGGGGGAGGGGTGGGTGGGAGGGGGAGAGGGGAAAAGTCTGGTCACCGATTCGCTTGACCGAGCTCAGAGTGACACGTAAAATGTAAACAAAAGCGCCCCGTCGCTTCGTTGGGTCGCCTCAATGCTCAGCTCAAACTTTCACGTGGCAAAAAAACAATAACAAACCGTGAATTTAAATTACATACCTCATATAAGGATAAACTAAAAATGCATTAATTTAATTACGGTACGTTCGATCGATCTGAAATTTTGATACGATGCATTGTTAGGTAAGACGGGTCCGTGTGCCAAATTTCAGTTCGATCGGATCATGGGAAGTGGGTCATTTTTTGACTTCTGTTTTTCCGCCCGCCGAGCCCAGAGAGAGAGATGAGAGAGAGAGAGAGAGAGAGAGAGAGACGCCGGGAAGTTAATATAAGGGATTTAATAAAACAAACCCGTAAAAACAAAGTTTTTGACTATAAATCCCTTATATATGAGACATAACTAACAGTATTGATTATTTTCAAACATTTACAGACTGAATCTGTCTTAACTCAACTTTGCATCATAACCCTAGTGTGGGTGGGGGGGGAGAGGGGAAAAGTCTGGTCACCGATTCGCTTGACCGAGCTCAGAGTGACACGTAAAATGTAAACAAAAGCGCCCGTCGCTTCGTTGGGTCGCCTCAATGCGTCAGCTCAAAATTTCACGTGGCAAAAAAACAATAACAAACAGTGAATTTAAATTACATACCTCATATAAGGATAAACTAAAAATGCATTAATTTAATTACGGTACGTTCGATCGATCTGAAATTTTGATACGATGCATTGTTAGGTTAGACGGGTCCGTGTGCCAAATTTCAGTTCGATCGGATCATGGAAGTGGGTCATTTTTGACTTCTGTTTTTACGCCCGCCCAAGACAGAGATGATGAGACGGCCGCGAAGTTAACATAAGGGATTTAAAAATGACACACTTCCCGTTAAGCCACCGAGCTAAATTTCGGCACATACACTTATTTCACGTATCAATGCATCATATCAAAATTTCAAATCGATCGAACGTACCATAATTAAATTACTACATTGTTAGTTTATCTTTATACAACGAAAATTCAATTTCACTGTTTGTTATTGTTTTTTTTTCACATGACAGTTCAGTTCGTGCGTTGACGCCACATCGTCGATGTACAGGCGGTGACCAGACCTTTCCCTTCTCCCAACCCCCACAGGGTTATAAAGCAAAGGGGAGTTAAGACAGTTAAGATAAATGTTTGTCGTGTTTGAACATAGTCAATACTTTTAGTTATGTCTCATATATAAGTGATTTATAGTCAAAAACGTTGTTTTTACGGGTTTGTTTTATTTTAATATTAATATCCCGCTGAGTGGTGAGTGTGTGTGTTTAATTTAAAAATGACACACTTCCCGTTAAGCCACCGAGCTAAATTTCGGCACATACACTTATTTCACGTATCAATGCATCATATCAAAATTTCAAATCGATCGAACGTACCATAATTAAATTACTACATTGTTAGTTTATCTTTATACAACGAAAATTCAATTTCACTGTTTGTTATTGTTTTTTTTCACATGACAGTTCAGTTCGTGCGTTGACGCCACATCGTCGATGTACAGGCGGTGACCAGACCTTTCCCTTCTCCCAACCCCCACAGGGTTATAAAGCAAAGGGGAGTTAAGACAGTTAAGATAAATGTTTGTCGTGTTTGAACATAGTCAATACTTTTAGTTATGTCTCATATATAAGTGATTTATAGTCAAAAACGTTGTTTTTACGGGTTTGTTTTATTTTAATATTAATATCCCGCTGAGTGTGTGTGTGTGTGTTTGAGTATGTGTGTTCACGTGTGTGAATCAGTGAGTGTGTGTGTTTTTGTTGTGAACTAACTGTTATGAAACGGTTTATTTTTATGTTTGTTAAATTTGCGTATCTAACAAGATTACGTATATATTTTTAAAAAAATTGTTTGCAAATAACATCTTTTTTACTTTACACTGTTTTTTAACGTATTTTCTATATGTATTTTATCCAGTCATTCGATCAAGCTTTCTCCTTTTATTGGTGAGGGCAGGAGTCAATAATATCGTTCATCCCTGGGTGCCATAAACACTATAGCTTAGCAACTGTGTTTATACTTTTTGCATAACTTAAACTAAACCAGCATGGTAAATTTTAAGCTTAAACCTTGCGTTTAGAAATGTTTCTTTAAAACAAATAAACCCCATATACAACTGACATAAACTTTAATCTCTATATATTAAATGGGAAAGGTTCTTAAACAGGTTTCTTTCCATATATATAAGATACTGGGGGCCGGGGGCCAAAATGTAGTATTTTCTTTATAAGAGTTTTATAAAAATAAAAATAAAAAAATCACATATTTCCCGTGCAGGTAAAAGCGTGAAACTTTCGGTGGTTGTTAAGTAGTATACGGTGATGGTAACAGGTAAAATAATTATATAAATTATCACTTATTGGGGGCCGGGGGCCCAAATGTTGTTTTTTTTTGTATATTTAAAACTGACTCAACACAAATTCTCCAACTTCCCGTGAAGGTAGAAGCATGAAACTTTAGGAACTTGCCGAATAAACTATTATAACGATAATTGGTGAAAAAGAATGTAAACATTTCCACTCATGAGTGGCCGGGGGCCCAAATACTTTTTCCCCCTTATATGGGCTATATAAAACTGAATCAACACCAATTCCTCATATTCCCGTGTAGGTAAAGCATGAAGATTTGGAAAGTCGTTTAGTACCCTCCCGCAATGGTAACAGTCGAAAAAAAAATCACAAGGTGGCCTTGGGCCCAAATGTAGGTTTTTTCCTAATATGAGCTATATAAAACAGACTCATCATTAAATATCCACTTTCCCGTGTACGTAAGAGCATGAAATTTTGTGAAGTTGTTGAGGACTCTCCCGCAATGATAACATACGAAAAAAAAATTAAATTATCAGCTCGATAGGATGCAAATAAGCAGTTTTGTACGCTTCAACAGAAAACAATATTTTAAACCCGGCAATTCCCCTAGTATTTAGATTTATATACATAAGACTTTTTTGTTGTCTGTCTGTCTGTTCCCTGATGACTCAAGATCTAGACATCCAAATAACTTGAAATTTGGTAAACATGCACAACATTATATGACAAAGGTTCTTAAACAGGTTTCGTTCCATATATATAAGATACTTGGGGCCGGAGGCCCAAAATGTAGTTTTTGTTTTTCTTATATGAACTTTTATGTGCAGTGAATATGTTCAGTCATTTCCCCTGTTATCATAGAAACTTTTTATTTTCTTCTTATTAGTGTACCTTCTATATGTAAATAAATGTGTGTCCTTATTAAAAAAAAGATTTTTTAAAAGATTTTATTTTATTTTCTTACTTCTTTCCTATGATTCTCCATAATTCAGTAATTTCTTCTTTGTTATGTGTTACGTTTAGTGTTAACTCCTTATTCTCTTCTTCTTTATGAGTCAGACTTTCTTTCATGTATGTGTTTTCTAGCTCAATTTCCTTTAGCCCCCTATGTAATTTCTCCAAAAATTCATCTTTATCAGCCAGCGTCTGATTCAGTCCTGTTACATAATTTTAGCTTACAATGATTAAGTTTAATTACATCTCTGCTAGTTTTTCATCTTTACCCTTGAATATTTTTATCAAGCTAGAATACACTCTATCCATTTCGGTAATTTTCAGTTTCAATTTCATAGACTCAACTTCAGCTTCATTTAGTTTAATTTTGTGCTTTCTTTAATTCTTCTACTAAATCGTCTCTTTCTGCTAAGTCCTTACTCAGATCTGCTATGTCGTTGTTTGTAACAATTAGGTTTCTCTCCATTTCTAACAGTTTTTCATCTTTAATCTTGACTATTTTTATCAAACTAGACAACTCTTTCTCCATTGAGTCAATTTTCAGTTTTAAACTCACTATCTCGACTTCCTTTTCATCTAATCTTTTTTTAAATTTTTCTAATAATTAATCTTCGTCTGCTAAAGTTTTACTCAGTTCAGCTATGTTGTTTAGTGTAATGACTAGGTTTTTATTCATTTCATCATTTTCTCTCTCTTTTTCATTTAGTACCCTCTGTAATTTGTCCAATAGTTCATCTTTTTCAACTTAAGACTCCTTCAATTCTGTTATATTTTGCACTGCTTAGGTTTGACTCAATCTCTGTTATTTTTTCACCTTTGTCCCTAGTTATTTTGAGCCAGCTAGATTTGTCCTTATCATTTTGAGACAACAATCTGTTCATTTCGACAATTTTCATTCTTAGTTCAAATGACTCAGCTTCAGTTTCATCTACTTTTAATTTATGTTATAATAATAATAAATTGATTATTTATATAGTGCTGTATCCCAGTAAGGAACTGGGCTCACAGCGCTTTACATGAAACAAATAACATACCTATAAGTATTAAATTAACTTTCATATCATAACAAACACAAAAATTACAGTACATTATACATAAGCTACGTTAATCATTTACAAGAAATGTTGTTTCATTAATTTTGAAAATAAATTTTGAAAAGATGTGTCTTAAGTGCAGTCTTGAAGGACTTGGTTGTTTGAATACTACGTATGTGTAATGATAGATACTTCCATTGTTTGGCTGCACAAAAAGAGAACGAACTTTCACCAAATGTTTTGGTGCATGTCTTAGGAACAGAGAGAACGCGTGTGTCTGCAGAAGATCGTAGCTGGCGAGTGGGTGAGTAGACCGACAAAAGTTCAGTAAGATACGATGGGCATGAGTCCGAAAAGAAGTTGTGACAAAGAACGGCCAGTTTGTAATCAATACGGGCTTGTATAGGCAGCCAATGAAGTGAGTGAAGAAGTGGAGTAACGTGGTCATTTATTTTGCCTTGAGCACAAGTCTGGCAGCTGAATTTTGAACTTTATGTAGTTTTTCAATGCATTGTTTTGGCGCACCCGACAGAAGAGAATAGCAGTAATCCATACGAGCTAGTACTAGAGCACAGAATAGAGTTTTTGTTGCACTAACTGTTAAGTAATGACGGATTGAGCTGATCTGACGAATGGCAGTGTAGGCAGAGCGACAGATGCCATTGATGAAGTTGTTAATATACATGTTGTCAGAAATAATGTAGCCTAGATTCCTAGTCGATGTTGTGAACAGAATATCCGAACTGGCTACGTGAATTGACTTCGGAAGAGACAAAGTACTGCGTGATTAATTGTTGCAAAATAGAAGGGCTTCAGCCTTGTCATCATTCAGCTTGAGTTTGCTGAACGTCATCCAAGACTTTACCTCACCAATGCACTCTTGCATCAATTGGACAGTGGAATCAATATCAGAGGGATCAGTGTGAGTATATAGCTGAGTATCATCTGCAAATGATTGGCTTTTAACTGAATGCTTTTCGAGCAGTAGAAGTAGTGGCCTTGTATACAGTACAAAAAGTACCGGACCCAAAACAGAGCCCTGAGGCGCATCATAAAGCAAGTCAGCTTTGTGAGAGATACAGCCATCTACTGATACTACCTGTGATATGTTAGATAAGTATGATTGAAACCAAGCCAGAACTGAGCCAGAAATTCCAAAATAAGTTTGCAGGGTTTTCAGCAGTGTTTGATGGTCGACAGTGTCAAAGGCTGCACTAAGATCTAAGAGGACCAATATATAAATTTTCCCACTGACCAGTGCGAGTAGGAGTTCATTTGTTACCTTCAACAGGGTGGTCTCTGTGCTGTGAGAATGTCTGTAGGCCGAATGATTAGGACTTAGAAGAGTGTGGTCATTTAGATAAGCAAAAAGTTGTTTTAAGACTAGTTTTTCAATGACTTTCGACAAAAATGAAATATTAGACACAGGTCGATAGTTTTTTAAATTGTTTTGGTCTAACACTTGTTTTTTCAGCAAGGGTCTTATAATAGCAGATTTACATAATGAAGGAACGGTGCCAGATTTTAGACTTTCATTAATTATATTAGTTACTGTTGGGAGTAAATGATTTAATGACTCAAACAATAGTGGAGTGGGGATGGGATCAAGAGGTCAGGACGTTGGTTTCGATTTTAGAATAATACTTTTGACCTCATTTTCCGTAACAGGCTGGAACATGTCAAAGCTTGACCTCACAGCAAAAGAAGGAGATAAATTATGTGGTGGCAACAACGTTCTGTCAAGTTCATCACGATTTTTAGCAATTTATTTATAAAAAAGTTACAAAATATATCTGGTTGCTGATGCAGGGGATACACAGAGGGAAGGACCATAGCTTAACACTCCCTCTGAGGTTATTACATACATTAAATAGCTGCCTACTAGTACTACTTGTGATTATTTTATTATTAAAATATGATGTTTTTGCTTGATGTACAATATTAGTAATAAATTTGCTTTTTGACGACAAGTCTCGACTTCAACCGAGTCTTTTCTGCCATACGTCGAGCTTTCTTGGCGCGTCGAAGTTCTTACCTTATTGTTGAATACCACGGAGCTGATCGTGTTGACTTGACATTGTGGCGGGTGACAGGGGCATGTAATTCCGAAACAGAGAGTAGTGGACTATTCAGTTTATCCAAAGTGGGGCAGAGGTCAGGGGAAACGGCCACACTTAGATCTTGCCGGAAGGCGTCGCAGTTCATGGCACGCAGATTGAGAAGGTCCCGGAATTTTGTGGGAGGAGGGTGGGGGGGGGGCAATCACCCTAAGTTCACAAATAACTCAAAAGTGATCTGAGGACAGCTCTTCTGTTACAATTGCAGATTTGACAAGGTAATCGTCAGGTCTGTGCAATACCCAATCAATTATATGTCCTCTATTATGGGTAGGTTTATCAATCATTTGATCAATGTTGAATAAATCCAAAAGCTCGACCATCTTTGCTGTCATGGGATTCTGCGGTTGATCATAATGAATGTACATGTCACCTACTATCATGTAAGTGCCAGACAGAGTGTCAGCATGGTCCAAAAGTTCCTGGAATTCCTCAAGAAATTTGGCATCTGTTAATTAATTTTTTTTTGCTCGGAAAGACACGGTAGATGTACATGACGTGGATGATACGATGGGGCGCTGACAATGTGATTTGAACTAACTCAAAGGATGTGTGCGCAAATTCGAATTCTGTTACAAATGAAAGCTCTTGTGACAGCTTACTTCTGTTGACAGCAGCTACGCTAGCTATTTCCTAGTCAAAATATATTTATCAGGTTAAAAAATATAAATAAAAATTTTCACTTATTATTAAAAATTATCAAAATTGATTAGATCCTCAAGATGCTTATTTAAAATAGCAATGAATTCAATGTTCTTCCAGCAATGCCAGTTTTGAAATGTTAATCTTTTTTTTTAAACTTGTTTTTTAATTCATTTTAAAAAGTGTAATATCACAGACGCCCTTTCTTTGTAGAAGGTTCTGCGCCCTACTTCTTATAAGAACGCACATACTATGCCGGTGTGTTTGGCGAGTGACTAAGCGTGCACAGGCAAAATAAGGAGGAGATTGTGGCGCTACAATGCCTAGTCGCCTTGTTTCCATGACTAGTGTCATGAAGGGCCGATAAACTTTAATAATAGTTGAAGTGGCACAATTTCTGTTAGCGTGGTATGTGAAAGAGTGACAATATTTTTTTTTAAACTTAAAAACTAAAGTTTTTGACTATATATCCGTTTATATATGAGACACGATCGATATTTATTTATATTTTTGTTTTCTTTACTATTTTATCGTATCACACACATTCAATTGATTTACATATCATCACATTTTTGGGAGGAACACAATCAGGTAAACTATTATAAGAGATTTCCCTATCGTGAAAATATTATAAAAGTATGTTCAATATAATACGAACCGCGCGACAGACTAGCATAAACATTTACATGCTACATACCGACACATAGAGATAATCTAAAAATTAATTAATTTAATTACGGTACATTTTATCGATCTGAAATTTTGATAGAATGCATTATTAGGTGAAAAAAGTCTATGCGGAAAATTTGAGCTCGATAGGATTCCGGAAAGTGGGTAATTTTTTTTTACTTTTGTTATATTTTCGGTCTGCACCACGGGACCGCGACAAGACGGTGAAGTTAATACTAAGGATTTAAAAAGATTGTAAATAACACGAAAATCACATTAATGTCAAAGTCCAGCGTAAGCATTTACGCGTTTTCCACCATCTACTACAAGGAAATAGGGTTTTGTATTACCCTTTGGAAACTCATGGACAAGAAAATTAAAACACGCACTGTGTGTACGCGTCGACCGTTGCAACCCACATAAAAAGAATAACTGTATTTTATACGGGCCACAAAGATATTGAATAGAAAGCCTTCTCCGACTGACTTCTTGTTTTTATTTATTATGTAGAAGACTATGGTTAAAATGCAATGGAATTTCTCAGAAGCTGTAACATTTTATTCTTTTGAAAGAGGCGGTGAATCTTTTGTATCCCCCCCCCCTTTTCTGAAGTATGCACGTCACTGCAGCCGAACACATTTATGCTGATGTCCATGTGTATTTCCTAGACAGTTTGACATATTTTTTTTATTCCATGAGAACATCATGTTGTTTGCATTGAAATTGAACTCTGATGACCATCAACAATTTCAAGACACGATCGATTGTTTATTCAAATAATACGGTTGTGTCTGCTTTTACGGTGAAGTAATAAGAAATGCACATATAGAGGAATAGAATAGTTATATAGAAAGCAGGGTTGTTCGCCTTTCAGTTAGAAATAATGAGAAATACATTCCTATAGAGGAGAACACGAAGAAAGATTTAATGGTAACAGTAATGATTAGTCTCAAAAGACTTTCACTGTAGGAAGTGTTTAACGAATTCAAATTTTAATTGAAATTTTAATTTTGTCTTAGGATATGTTAAAAAAAATTTGTGGAAACTATTTTTAAAAAAAAATTGCTTGTGTATTATAGTTTTACGAGTTCGTTGGCTGTCTCAGGATATTAAATGTATTTAGAATTTGTGTTGAATGCCGAAAATATTTCAAAACTTTAAATATTTGGGATTTCTGCCATATGACTTGCCTTTATTCCTTTTCAATACCTTAATTTGTCCATCTTTTATAACACACCTTGAGATCATTTGTAACAACAACAAAAAATGGAGCAGAACTTCTGATTATTAATACACAGATGAGAAAGTGTGTACTACTTGTGATGATGAGTTCACGAAGTAACATGTTGTTGTGCCTCAACAAACACATAGTCTCGTTCGTCCCATCTGGAAATCGGGCGTAGGATTGGTTGCCTGTTCAAACCAGGAAGACTACCCCACTATCAACATTTAAAAATCTAATAAAATGCAAGAGTAGACAAAATCAACAATGGATAAGCGCAGGACGCGACAATCTTCTGTATAGATGAAGTGCCATTAATAGATAAAATAGGATGCGATAAATAAATTGAAGTCCATAAAATGTTGGGTTTTCTGGCTCATGCTTAGAGTCCCTTTCATATGCAATACACATTCAAAGTGGACATTCAATTGCAATATTTTTGCAGCACAAGATCTCATAACTAACCTAGTTCCAACGTGTTCTGAATGAGTTGATGAATCAATTATAGATGCGACAGAAATAGAGAATGAGAAAAACTGTGGCAATCCCGATAAATAAGCGTACACTTTTCTTCCTTTCATGTCGGTGTTACAAAATAGACCATAAAGAGTCTCCCTCAGAAGTTTTATTTTAAAATAAATCCTCTGGGGGAGAAAATATTTTCTTCAAGACTAAAATAAATTTCCCCCTACCTGTAAAATAAAGTATCCCCCCCCCCAAAAAAAAATCACTCAAAAATAAGGGAATACAGAAAAAATACTATTGTAAAGATTTAAAATAAAATATAAGTGTTTCAAGAAAATGCGTTCCGTATACGATGGAACAGGCTAGGGATGTATCTTAATTTATCGAAAATATATTTTAAGAAATATACAGATTTTAAATTTTATCAAATTTTTAGTTAGATATCAAATATATAAAGTTAAAAGGATTTATGTTAAAAAAAACAACTTCTACAGTCTTCCTGCTAAATAATTTCCGTTCGATTTTATCACGGGAAAAGGGTTATAAAAACATGTTTAACATAGTGCACACCACGAGAGAGATTAGCAATTAATAGCCTTTACATTTACAGATCGGGAATATATTTCTTTAAAAAGTATTGTTAATATAATACGCACCGCACCGTGCAACAGGAAAGTATTAAAAAGGTCGTTCAATATAATAAGCACCGCGACACTCTAGCACAAAAATTAACAATCTACATACAGATAAATAGAGATCATCTAAAAATTCATTAATTTAATTACAGTATATTCGATCAATCTGAAATTTTGATGCATCGTTTTTATTATCAGCATGAATCTGCCTTGAAAATTTCAGCTCGCTAGCTTACGAGGAAGTGGGTTAAAATCGACCCAAAATATATTTTCAGCAAACAATCAACCAGACACCACAAGTTAACGTAAAGGATTTAAAAAGAAAATAATTTTCTCATAAATGTGGCGTAAATTTATTTTCAAATTTTTTAACATGTTTTTATTCAACTTCTAAAAAAAATACAATGTAATAAGGACATGTGGTTGTTAAAGCCCGTGAGACTTGTTATATTTGTTTTGAAAATAAACACATACATGAACAAAATATCACCTCATCCACATACATCTGTAATCGATTGCGCTTGAGAAATGAGAATTATATTTTTTACCAGTGGCATAGCTAGGGATTTGTAGGGATTTGGGTGCCCGAGGGGACTTTAAAATTTGGACCCTCTCCCCCTCCCTTAGCTACGCCACTGGTTTTCACTCATTAAATGATGATATAGTAAGGAAATAAACAAAATTATGGAAACATAAAAATATCAAATTTGTCTGTTTCCGATAACCACAAACATGTTTTGCATTTTAAATAGTAAATTTAATCACATATTTCATTATCTGCAGAATTATCTTCGTTTAGTTCAGGGTATTAAAAATATGTATATTATTTTTATTAAAGAATTTTCTAAACAATTGCTAAAAGCTGATTTTAAAAAAACATACATTTTAAATATAAAAAATTCATTTTTAAGAGCCTACACTATTTATAACCTATTAAAACGATTAAAATATACGCGTAAAATTGTGACTGTAGGCAGATAAGATTTATTTTCCCAAGCTGCTTAAAAACTTTAGAAAATTACTGTCTCTTATTAATATTGGGTTATTTTTTAAAATTTAATCTCATGAATTATAGTTGTATATATATGCAAGTGTGTTTATAAATGTTTTACCGCCTCTGAATTACTTTGCAAGTGCAGCGCTTACAATAATTCTTTACTACGGCACAGGGCGGATTAAGACTGCACGGGGCCCCTGGCTGCAATTCAAACTGGGGCCCTATCCAGCCAGCGTCCCTTTAAATAAAATGATTGCCAGCAGCTAATATAAGACTGTAACTTGTAGCTAAATAGTTCATCGGTTCCTTTATAATACTTTGTCTGTACTACGGGATCGGCCGTCCCAGCCAAAAAGATTATTTATGAAAAAATGGAACACGAAGAAATAACTGTTTGCCGGTATCCTAATATTGAGTGTAAAAGTACAATTTAAAAAAACAACAACTTGTGCCCACACCGGGAATCGATCGTGTGACCTGACCTCTTGCACAGCAGGGCGACTTTCTACCTCAAAGTCACATGAGCCTGATTAAAAGTGTAAATTTTAAAAATATAAACAATAATCTTTCATATTTTCTCTTAGTGAGCCTATAAAATCTGTTTTTTTAAATTATTTATTTAATTTATGATATTTTCAGGAATTCATGCAAACATGTGTCCATCTTTCTTATAAAATATGCTAATTTTGGGTGCCCCTAATCATCGGGGGCCCCTGGCTTTAGCCCGTTCAGTCCCCCCCCCCTTTAACATGGCATAGCTACGGCATCGAACAGGAGATGATTTACTTTTAAAAGTTTTTTTTAAAATATATATTTATAACTCCATTCCCATTATTAATGAAATTGGCTTTAACATCTAAAAGATTACTTTTTCATGTTGTTAGAGCTACTTAACAGAACACCTGCATATATCATATGAGTAATGGGTAAGAGGAGGTGTGCAATTAGAACAATGAGGGATGGATTGAAGAAAATGTGAAGGGTGCTTGATAAAAGGCACAGTGCGATGTTTATCTGGAAAGGAGGGAAAAGAACGATGATTAAAAAGTGTAGTGCGGTATGAGGTCGACATGGTGTGATGTTGACACGAGGAACAATGTGCTGGCTGATATGGAGATACTTAATAGATCGTGTTGTTGCAGTGGAAAAAGGGGTTGCTTGCAATGGATATAACTGACAAAACCAGTTCGACGAATCAAGGTAAAAAGTAGATTAACAAGCAAAATGCGCACGTAAAATTAGCTCTAATACTTCGTAACAAAATATCTCGTAACATTGTTAAAAATATGAGTAAGAAAATTCATACAAGCCGCCAATGAAGTTATAAATGACGAAATCAGTTTTTAAAGATAGTAATTGAACTTTATCAAGTCAATAATAAATATGTATTTTACTTTGATATTATAACTCTAATCATTTTTAGACGCAAGGTACACATTAAACATAATCTTTAAGAAATGAGAGTTAAGCTCACCTCAAAACAGACATGGTCTAAAATTCTGCCCTTGTACTCCAAGAAAATTTGAAGCAAACCAGATAACTTATTTATTCATGCTATTATCAAAAGTAGTTCCATGTATATCACGACATATTTGACGTCGACTGGTTTCTGATTAATTACTGCACTATGAAATCTCGGCCGGCCACAAAATCGATTAATGGAATGTAGAATCCATGCAGGCTAAGTCATGCAAAAGTCAAGTAAATTTTCTCGTTATAGCTAGTGATCGTCATGGTTAAGCAAGAGAAAATAAACGAACCAGGAAATAGCAGGAATTGTTAGCTTCAAATATTTTTCACAATATGTTATTAGCTTGCGGGATTTTCATCTGAATCATGAGTCCTAAGGACGTCTAGATATTATGGCACTGACTCTGTATGATTCGCCCTCCGGTGTAAAATTAATTGATCGACCAGTGAGAGGCCTTTGTGGTTAGGGGCCTTCCATAAAGCACGTCAATCTCCAAAGGGAGGGAGGGGGTGTAAGAAAGTGTAACAGTTTGTGACACGGGGGAGGTAGGGTCCAGCCATGTGTGACGTCACGCTGTTTTATATTAAATTTTAATTATTTTGTTAATAAAAAACTAAATTTTTGTTCGAAAGTGTGACGTACTTTAGGATGCGGGGGGCGGGGGGTCCTAGATTTGTGACAGTTTGTGACAGGAGGATGCTTAAAATGGTCAAAAATAGCGTGACGTACTTTATGGACGGCCCCTTATCAAACCTCTCTCTTTTGTCGTCTCAGGGGCTATACGTTAAAACATCGCGTTGTCCGCTTGGTGCGAAGTTTGATGCCTGCTGTTGACATATTGCCCGTCATTCCCAATTCAGTTAGTGCGGGGGATGGTCTAGTGGTGTGAAACGGATAGGAAATGTACACAGGTTTTTAACAAAAATCAAAAGAAAGAAAAAAAAAGAATGGAAAAAATACTTTAAAAAATGGTACATTTGGAATACAAAATTCGTAATTTTACGTGTGTCATATATTTCTAAATGATGTGAATAAATTTGTATACACAATTTTAGGTCTCTTTAATCAGCATTGCGTTTATTGTTGAAAACTTTCCAGAAAAATTGAAAGTGTTCGTAAATATCTTTAATATTCCATGAGTGTCTGTGTAGACATAAAGATCAAGTATAAAAATCAATTTGACACATTAAACTATATTGAATTACGATGATTTCAATCGATTGATAAGTGTAATGTAGGTTTTTCCTCATCAAGTCATCATGATTCAGTGTCATCTGACCAAATGGCAACTTAAGCAAGTTGTCATTTGATAAACAATTTATCTTAATGCTGAATAGATTTATAGTCAATAAGAAGAAGGAAAAAAAAACATTTAAAAAAAAATAATTACTTTTGTTTATATTATTATTATTAATATTATTATTTTTATTTTTTGTGAAGTAATGTCAGGACAAAGTATGAAATCTGAATCTGCAAAGTTTGAGTTATTTTTTAAAATTAATTTTTTTCTTATACCTCTAAAAATAAGCAGCATTTCCCCATATTTTTATGGATTGAAAGTATTACGGACACTTTGACCCAGGACGATTCTACCCCTACGGTTCGACCCTGCCAGTTCGACCACAAGACGTTTTGACCCCAGGGTGTGTCGTCCCCGGAAATTTCGACCCTTTCCTTTCCTAGGCGTGAAATGGTATTATTTATTCTTTGCTTTTATTTTATTTATTTATTTTTTAAATATATTTTGGTAAAAAAATAAATAGTTAAATATTATTATCTCTTTAAAATTGAAAACAGTTTGAAATAGTTATTTTTTACGTTAATTTATGATAGTACAATATAAAAAAATAATATAGTTTAATTTACATTAAAACAGTATGAAATATTATTTTTACCATTTATTTTTTAATAGGATTATTAGAAAAAGTATATACACTTAAAAACAGTTGACATACATTGCCAATTAGGGACCGACCGGAAACCGCTCCGGATATTCGACACGGCCGAATATCGGGTTTTTTCGGAACTATTCGCTTCGACAAATAGTACCCATGCAAATAGCCAAATGCAAAATATCTAAAAAATACCATTAAAAAATACAATTTTTGAATTCGATAAATATCAAGATTAGTATACTTAAAATTTTTTTAAAATATAAAAATATAACCAAATTATAGAAATTAATAATTTGAAATTATAAAGATATAAAGTTAACATACTAATTGCCTACGACGATTTCGTTTTTACTTCTTGCGATTAGCCCCAAGCCGCCTTATTTAAAATTTATACTGTTTAAATATAGAATAAAATAATAAAATAAATTCAAATGAAAGTAAATAAATTAACTAAAATTAGCAGCGCCTAACCGTTACAAAGTGAATAAGTAACATTTTAACAAGAGAAACAAAATTTACAAGAAATATATCATGAATTTATTGTTTTGAATTCTAATAAATTATAGTCCCTACTTCTGACCATAGTTATAAATAATATCATTGCATTTTGCACGAAGACTGTAGACGGTGGTAAAGTAAACGATAAAAAATACAGTCAATAATAATTTAATAAACAAAATTGAATGCCTAAAATTAAATTTTATTTGTAGAAAACGTGAAAAGTAAATACAAGGCGGCTATGGTTTTGCGAAATAAAGCAACCGCTAGTCGTTTTCACAACCGAAATTAATTCGAATTTCCGATTTTCGTAAACGACCCTAGTATTCGGATTCGTACCCGGATCCGGCAAATAGTACATCAAACTATTCGTATTTGGTACCAGGTTGAAAATGCCTACCCGGTTGGTCCCTATTGCGAATTCATGACTGTGATAAATGCGCCATTCCTCTCAGGTAGGTCAAGGCGTTGATGCGGGTGTATGTTTGTAATGATCGTTCAACAAGTTCCTGCAGCTCACAATAATGTTTGCGCCTAGGCTGCTGTGTTCCAGTAACAGCTTGTAATACGATAGACTTGTTCGAATTGCAGTCCTTAAAAATTCCATCCATAAATTTCCACATTATTGAATGTTGGAAGCTGAAGAGAGATTTCAATCCATGATGCCATCCCTCACACATGCTGTTTGTTCTAGCAAGTCCACTGGCCGCATCACTTCTTTTGTTCCATGCTGGAATGCTAAACAGAGACGGCCCATACTGTTCTGCCCGTCCTCGCACACGGCGTCCACGAATGTATGTGTACTCTAAGTATGCTACTAATTCCTCTATGCGTTCGATTCGAGGCATGCCATCAACTAGCTCATCAAATGTGTCTGCAACATCTTCTCCAGGTACAAAAACAAGAGCTGATAGGCATCTTACGAATTCACAAAATCTTTCAACAGTTTCATAAGCATCTTTCATTCCTACCTCTTGTATTTTCCTGAGTACACTTTACTTCAAGTGAAAATAGCAGCCAGTTATTCTTACTTGAGGATAAGCACCTCGTAGAGCATTCATTGCTCCCATTTCAAAATCGTGAGAATGACATCAGGTTCTGCTTGAGGCATCAAATTTCTCAAAATTTTCATCAATCTCTGATAAGTTGCCTTCGCCTTATTAGACAATAAACAGTAAAGAGCAGCTGGGTTAACGCCCTCTACAAAGACAAAGTGAAAGGTATATAGTTGATAAAATATCGTTGGCACAACTTTGAATGTGCGATCACATAGCCAGTGCTTGGAGCGTATCATTGCGTCTATAACAACACGATCACCAATAACAATAATCCTTGAATTGCATGTAACAGAATGTGAATCATAGAGAACTAAGTCACGAAACATTTCTGGCATTTCAAAGTAAGCATCATGTGGTATTGGTGGTAAAATCAGACCACCTTCTCTTTAACTTGAAACTTTTGTTCTGTAGCACCTCAATGCAAGACTGATAGTGTAATTTTTCGGTAGAGCCATCATCAAGTGATCAGGTTAGGTGGAAATCACAACCTCTTGAGTGTTTGACGGTCGCGCAAGGGCTTCATTCATTAGTTCTTTAATTTCTCCTACAGCCTTACAAGCCATTGAAGTGGACAGATTTCCCTCATCAGTGTGTTCGTCAAATTTGTGTAAAACCCTGTCATCCAGCGTCTTTACTCTGGCGTGGCACTTCAACGATGTAAACTTGCAACACCTCCATAGCATTTCATTTTACTGGTTCTTCTTATGAAACCAGTATTCATATTTAGCAAGAATCAAGGATTTTTTCCCCATCGTTTCGTCAATCCATATTCCACAGTAGTTTCCATATTTTTTACGTTATCACACACGTAGTTTCTGAGCAACTAATATTGAGCAACTAAAGTTGAGGAACGAATTTTCCTCTTTTGTAATCCGTCTAAAAGCGAAGATAGAAAATTCCTTCCAAGCCTATCCAACGTAGAGTTGGATAGGACCCCAGCCCTATCCGATCCTTAGAAAGGAAAGGGTAGAATCGTCCGGGGTCGAAACACCGTGCTTTTTGTATAGTCTTGTATTGTTATCACAGATTTATCTATCTATACCAGGGGTCGGGAAACATTTTGCCCGAGAGAGCAATAAACACCACATTATTGAAAAGAAATTCTGTGAGAGCCATATATTATGTTCGAAACTAAAAATTCAAATAAATGTGTGCATTTTGTGTAATTTCAACACTAAAAGTACCATACTTAAGTCTCTGAAATCTTTTTAATAACATTGTTATGGTGTTTTTTTTATATGCAATTAATATGTCGATCAAAGGGGTCTTAATGTACGAGTTTTTTAATCGAACATTCGTCTGAGAGCCAGATGTAGCCACCAATAGAGCCAAAAATGGCTCGCGGGCAATGGTTTCCCGACCACTGATCTTCTATACTAATAAAAGGCAAAGCCCTGACTCGCTATCTCACTCACTCATTCATCACTAATTCTCCAACTCCCCGTGTAGGCAGAAGCATGAAACTTTAAGAAGTTGTTGAGAACCAAACCACAATGGTAACGGGAGAAAAAATATTTAAAGTATCCCTTCCTGGGGGCCGAGGGCTCAAATGAAGTTTTTTCCTTATATGACCTAAATAAAAACTGAAAATCACAAATTCTCATATTTCCCGTGTAGGTAGACGCATGAAACTCTGTGTAGTTGATAAGTACACTTACGCGATGGTAACAAGCGAATTTTTTTTTAAAATTATCACTTACTGGTGGCCGGGGGCCAAAATGTAGTTTTTTCTTATATAAAAAAAAACTGACTCATCACTAATTCTCAAACGTCCGCATAGGTAGAAGCATGAAACCTTGGGAAGTTGTTAAGTAGTTTCTTGCGACGATACTTGGCTAAAAAGAATTTTAAAAATTCACACTCATGGGGCCCGGGGGCCTAAAACCATTTTTTCCCTTACATGGGCTGTATTAAATGAAAAATAACTAATTCTCCTATTTCCCGTGTAGATAGAAGCATGAAACTTGGGGTAGTTGTTAAATACACTTCCACAAAGGTAACAGGTGAAAAAGTATTTAAATTATTAGTTACTGGGGGCCGGGGGCCCAAATATATTTTTTTTCTTATATTAAAAACTTAATCATCACTAATTCTCCAACTTCCCGTGTAGGTAGAAACGTGAAACTTTGGGAAGTTATTTAGTAGCCTCTCAACGATAATTGGCGTAAAATAATTTTAAAATTCCCACTCATGAGGGCCGGGGCCCAAAAACGCTTTTTTTCCTTAAATTGACTATATAAAATATGAAAATAACAAATTTTCTTATTTCCTGAGGAGGAAGAAGCATGAACCTTTGGGAAATTGTTGAGTACAATTCCGCGATAGTAACAGGCGAAAAACAATATTTAAATTATGACTTACTGGGGGCCGGGGGCCCATATGTAGTGTTTGATATATTAAAAACTGAATCATCCCTAATTCTCCAACTTCGCGTGTAGGTAGAAGCATGAAACTTTGGGAAGTTGTTGAACATCCTCTCACGACGAACAATGGCAAAAAAAGAATTTTAATTTCACACTCTTGGGGAGCCGGGGGCCAAACATCGTTTTTTTCTTCCATATACTGAAATTCGCCTTATTCTGCATTTTCCCGTGTAGATAGAAACATGAATCTTAGGGAAGTTGTTGAGTCCTCTCCCTTGATGGTAGCGTGCAAAAAAAATTATTTAAATTATCACTCACTAGGGGCTGGGGGCTAAAATGTACTTTTTCTTATTTATAAACTTACTCAAAGCTAATTCTCTGATCTCCCGTGGAAGTAAAAGCATGAAACTTTTGGAAATTATTGAGTACACTCCCGCGATGGTAACAGGCCAAAAAATATTTAAATTTTCACTCACTGGGGGCCGGGGGCCCAATTTTTTTTGTATATTAAAAGTTTATCCACACAGATTCTCCAACTTTCCGTGTAGTTAGAAGCATAAAATTTTGGGAGGTTGTTGAGTACACTCCTGGGATGGTAACAGGCGAATTTTTGTTTTGTTCAATTATCACTCACTGGCGGCCCGGGACACAAAATTGAGTATTTTCAACTTATATGAGCTAAATTACAAATACTAAATTTTGGATACTGTGTAAATGTATTTTTTACAAAACTTGGAAGATAAAAACTTGATGGCCTATATTAAAATTCGTTAGGGCATTAAATTTATATTTTTTCAATATTTTGTAGCCGAGGGCTAACTAAAATCATAATTGCCGTAGCTGATCGCGGGTATTTTGTTAGTCTATACTAATAAAAGCCAAAGCCCTCACTGACTCACTTACTCACTGACTCATCACTAATTCTCCAACTTCCCATGTAGGTAGAAGCATGAAACTTTGGGAAGTTGTTGAGTAACCTCTTTCGACGACAATTGGCGTAAAAGAATTTTAAAATTCACACTCATGGGACCCGGGGCCAATAAAGGTTCTCCTTATATGGCTTATAGAAAATATGAAAATCACTAATTATCCTATTTCGCGAGTATGCGGAAGCATGAACTTTGGTAAGTTTTTTAGTACAACCCTGCGATGGTAATGGTGAAAAAATATTTAAATTATGACTTCCGAGGTGCTGGGGGCCCAAATGAATTTTTTTCCTAATATGAGCTATATAAAAACTGAAAATCACAAATTCTCATATTTCCTGTGTAGGTAGGAGCATGAAACTGTGAGTAGTTTATAAGTACACTTCCGCGATGGTAATAAGCAATAAAACAATATTTAAATTATCACTTACAGGGGGCCGGGGCGCAAATGTAGGTTTTTGTTGTTTTTTTATATAAAAAAACTGACTCATCAATAATTCTCCAATTTCCAGTGTAGGTAGAAACATGAAACTTTGGGAAGTTGTTGAGTACAGTTCCGCAATGGTAACAGGCAAAAAATAATTTTGAAATTCACACTTATGTGAGCTGGGCGCCAAAAAACATATATGGGCTATAAAAAAATTAAAAATCAATCATTCTCCTATTTCCCGAAAAGGTAGAAACATCAAACTTTGAGTAGTTGTTAAGCAACATTCCGAGATGGTAAAAGGGAAAACATTTTTTTATAAATTATCACTTACTGAGGTCCGGAGCCCAAATGTAGTTTTTTTCTTATATTTAAAACTGACTCATCACTAATTCTCCAACTTCCCGTGAAGGTAGAAGCATGAAACTTTGGAAACTTGCTGAGTACACTCTTATGACGATAATTGGTGAGACAGAATTTATAATTTCCACCCATGGGTGGCCGGGGGCCCAAACCCTTTTTTGTTCTTATATGAGCTATATAAAAACTGAATCAACACTAATTTCTCATCTTTCCATGTAGGTAGAAGCATGAAATTTTGGAAAGATGTTGAGTACCCTCCCGCAATGGTAACAGGCGTAAAAATTATAAAATTATCACTAACTGGGGGGCCGAGGGGCAAACTGTAGGTTTTTTTATTATATGAGCTATATAAAACAGACTCATCATTAAATATCCAATTTCGCGTTTATGTATGAGCATGAAACTTTGGAAAGTTGTTGAATACCCTCCCGCAATGGTAACATACAACAAAAATGTAAATTATCACTTCGACAGGATTACGTGAAGTGATTTTGTCGTTTTGGTTGTTTTTTTTCTGTGGGACCACGACAGACAGACAGACAAGACGGTGAAGTTAATATATGTAGTATATCCATCATGATCCAGATTGAAATTAATTGGTGTTTTGAATTTGTGTTACGCGCGTTCCCAATGGTAACTGAAATCCTAATTTCCGCAGCGAAAGCGAGGGTATTTAGCTAGTATGTTGATAAATCTTGCTTTTCCTGGTTTCTTCAGCCAACCCATTTCACCCGAAATCCAGACGGGGAGAACAATAATGTGTATGTAATTTTTCTTGCATACGTTCTAAGAATAATTTTTTATCCCTTTGCCTATCTACGGGTTGCATTAGAATATCCTTGTGTTGTATTTCCAAGATAAAATTACTTGCCTCATGTATTATTTCTAATTTGCTCTTTGCTCTTCTATCCTCTAATGTTTCTAGGTTTGTTAGTTGTGGATGCTACTGAAGCAACATTCGAATGTCTTACTGGGGATTGAATGCGATGGGATCTAAATAGAAGAACCAAAATGTGATCAAGTAACTTATAGATTTGAGACTTAACACTAGGTGAGAAGAAAAATGTTTTAGGAAGACTAATTAATTAATTTAATTAAAATATTTTTTTTTCACTTGTTTATGTTAAATGTTTAATACATTATTAATTGTGTGTGTGTGTGTTGTTTGTCCGTGACAACCGAAGAGGACTATTTTCAATATATAGCTATGCGCTTTTGCAGCATGGTGACATGGATGATGAGAATAACTTGCGCTGCGAATTTGTTTAAAATGAAAATGATAAGCGCAACACGTCGACCACACTCTCAGGTCCAAAGCCATCTGATCCAGCAGCAACACGTCCACCTCACTCTCTCGTCCAAAGCCATCTGATCTAGCAGCGAGACATTGTTGAGGCGCTGAGGATGGGGTTGGGAGCATTGCATGACCAGGACGTCAAACAATTTATGTCAACGCATTGCTTTGATTAAAAGACTTTGTTTGTTGCACTTACTTATAAATACTCAAGCCGAAAGGCAGAAGTTAAGACGAAACAGAATTTGTCAAGAAGAATAACCAAATATATAAAAACTGGTCTAAAAAAGAACAAGAGTGAATCGTTCTCTCCCATGTCCTGTTTATATATATACCGTTACTAAAAATACTTTCAGACCCTTTACGAGTAACAATGCTACATCAAGAAGACGAACACAACAGTAATCTTTTCAAATATTATAACCGGGAAATATTTAACAGTTGAGACCCTCTCCCTTGATTCCCTCCTTGTTGACTTTATTCCAGTGGATTCATAAATTACGGTATCTTGATTTTAAGCTTGATCAATTGGTGCTATGAAAATTATTATTAGCCTTTAAAAGTTTATTTTCTATTATATTGGGTTTTTCAGCTGTCAGCCTGTTTAAAATCGATGTATGGACATAAAACTATACAATTCCATTAGCTACTTCATATGAGTTGATGTAACCGTAAACACTAATTTAAATACTTTAATATTTTTGCATTACGTGAAGTTTACTTTTAGGAGAGAATTTATATTGTTAAAAAATTATAGTTAAAAAACCCTACTAGATGGACGATTTAAGAAATAATTGTCCTACAATACATAAAAAATTACATTTAACAGGGTACGCGCACACAGAACACTCTAAAAGAATGTAACAAAATAGAATTTAAGAACAAATTATACAAAAGTCAATCAAGATTGGTTTGGTTTAACATTCCAAAGGCAGACAAAATTAATGAGCAGAAGGGATTCGAGAAACACTAAATTTAACAGTTACAGATCACATTGTTGTAAAAATAACTTTAAATTTCAAGTAGGAATGTTAATCCAATAATTTGAAATTTAGTCACACATTTTTATCAATAGAATAATAATACAAGAATAATGCCGGCTGTCAACATTGGTGAGCACTGGGAACACTTCTAATTAAAGAATTAAAAATAAAAAAATATTTAAATTTTAAAACATTATTTAAAAAAAGAACACTAAAGATATTCAAATCAACCGAAAATAAACCAATCTATTAAAATTAAATCAAGCCATACAAGAATTAGTATAAAAATATGAACAATACAACAAAAGAAACATGGAGCACAATTTTGAAATAAAAATCGCACAAACAACACACAATTGCCTATAAAGCTTATTTTTACAATGTATGAAAACACATTTTTAAAATCAAGAAAAGATTATAATATTATGGAAAACACAATGACAACAATGAAATGAAAATTACTACACACAACATTTGTGTAACAGATGAAATATACAGGATCAATAATAAACAGATTACAAAAAACGATAAAAGAAAAGACTTCAGACAACACTCACATATCATACCGAATGAATAATTCGTACATCCTTTAACACAGAATGAGGTAACGTTGAAAATTGTTCCGTTAAAACGTTTTTTTTAAGGAGCTGAAACAAATCAATTTAAAGATTTTTTTAGAACATCCATAAATAAAGTGGATAATACAATAACTTTTATGACAGTATAAAATTAGAAACAAATAAGCACCATAAAATTATGGCTACAAATCAGGTCCAATATATTTTTTTATCCTAAAATTGTTAAAGGCTATAGTAAGGTAATTTTTTACAATTTTTTAAAAAGGCAAATGAAATAGAGCTCCCGGTCGAAAAAAAGGAGTTGATTTATGGGTTTTATTTTATATTTCATTTTAAAACGGACCATAATGGACTGGTATACCAACTTTTGTCTTTATCGATTCATCCATCCTTTATCCAATAATGAAAAGAATATGTATATAACTTTAATCAGAAAAAAAAACGATTTTAAGGGCCCTCTTGGAATGTAAAGTTAAAAACACATTTAGATTGTTTTCTATATTAATCGATCTCTCTATAGAGTAAGTTACCGCCTCGCGAACGCTAAGTCGTAGCGAAAACTATTTCATAAAGCGTTCTCCTGTATTTTTAAATCCCTTATATTAACTTCACCGCCGTCTCTATCTCTCTGTCGTCATCTCTCTCTCTGCCTGTCTCTCTGTCTTGGGCGGGTGGAAAAACAAAAGTCGAAAATGACCCATTTTCCGTGATCCGATCGAGTTGCAATTTGACCCGTCTCACCTAAGAATGCATTGTTTCAAAATTTCAGATCGATCGAACGTACCGTAATTAAATAAATGCATTTTTAGTTTATCCTTATATAACAAATCTAATTCAAATTCACTGTTTGTTATTGTTTTTTTTCCACGTGAGAGTTTGAGTTGACGCGTCGACGCGACCCATCGAAGTACCGGCGTGCTTTTGTTTACATTTTACGTGTCACGCTGAGCTCGGTCAAGCGGTCGGTGACGAGACTTTTATCCTCTCCCCCCACCCATCCCCCAGGGTTACAAAGCAAAGTTGAGTTAAGACAGATTCAGTCTGTAAATGTTTGTCGCGTTTGAAAATAAGTAATACTGTTAGTTATGTCTCATATATAAGGGATTTATAGTCAAAAACTTTTGTTTTTAAATCCCTTATATTAACTTCAAGTCCGTCTCTGTCTCTCTGTCTTTCTGTCGTCATCTCTGTCTTGGGCGGGTGGAAAAAACATAAGTCATATATGACCCACTTCCCGTTATCCGATCGAGCTGAAATTCGGCACACGTACCCGTCTCTCCTAACAATGCATCGTATCAAAATTTCAGATCGATCGAACGTACCGTAATTAAATTTATGCATTTTTAGTTTATAATTAATTAAAACTTATGTAAGTCAAATTCACTGTTTGTTATTGTTTTTTTTCAAGGGATTGTTCAGTCACGCGTTGACGCGACCCATCGAAGTACCGGCGTGCTTTTGTTTACATTTTAAGTGTCACGCTGAGCTCGGTCAGCGATCGATGACCAGACTTTTCCCCTCTCCCACCCTCCACCCCCACCCCCAGGGTTATGTTCTGTTGATGAAGAGGGCCCATTGTGTACTGAAAAAATGTTACAGCGTGTGTATGAATGGACGGCTTGAAGCAGCGCTCCAACGTATCGAAATACAAATCTGAAATGTTCCAATCTAACGACTTACACAATATTGACATCAGTTGTTTGTTTTGTTGCTTTTTAACGCAATTTTCCCATGATTAAATCAATAATTATCTCCATATTCATATACAGTTTCAGTTTTAATATCATGCTTTCGAGCGTGGACAGGGTCACCCTTACAATCCAGGAAAACCAACACAGTATCAACATTCAAAGCTCATATAAAATGCAAGGCTAGACTCAACCCATGAATATGCGATTGACGAAGTAATGTTCCTTATAGACGAGAACTTTGAGATATTTGAGGTAAAATAAGGTAAGATGGATATAGATGACAGAAAATTCAGGTTAAGATATATTATGTAATAATTATGTCTTTTCTTAATAAACCGATTACAAAATGATTACAGGCATGGTCACTAGATATTTTGTGTTCGTTGGAATTGGTTAGTTTCCAAACGGTATCCAGGCTGGGGCATAATAGTCGGCTAAGATAACATTGCCCCTCAACACGGATCCACTGACAAAATATCCGTCTTAGTAAATGGAGATACAGTTAGAAAACCAGGCCTCCCACCAGCCGTAGGTTCCGCTGGATAAAATCACGTGATCACACTTGGCTAGAACACCAAAGTGAAGCTGAGCAGAGCCAGGCTCCAAGATTTTCACGTCCGTGTTTTTTAAATTTACACAACACCAATCAAGGTCATCGCTGGCCACCACTAATGCCACGTTTTGCCACTCAGCATTGACCTCCTTTTTATTGAATATTTGTACATATATATTTAATGTAAATAAATATTTTCTCTGTTGTACACAGAAGTGTTAAGTGTCATCATTTAAATGTGTTTAAGTATGTTCGAGATTAGTATTAATACTTAACACTGGGGGCTAGTGCCAAGATTGAATACATGTATTAAATAATATTCCCCTAGACAACCAGAGTCATTTAATAGTGTGTACCTTAGTTATTATTATAACTTAAGTTGTCAACACCGTGATCAGTTCAATATTATGTCTTTTTGAGAGAGATTCCACGTCTCCAGTCCATGATGCCAAATGTCGGGTGTTTGAGTAACCGGAATCTGGAAATAATATAAATAAGTTCTCCTACAAAAAATTTCAAAAGAAAATATACGATAAAATAACAACCCGTAAAAAAAAGTTCTTGACTATAAATCCCTTATATATGAGACATAAGTAAAAGTATTGGTTATGTTCAATATAACACGCACCATGAGTTACACTTGCATAAACATTTATAGACTGAACGTGAATGAACTCCCCTTTGCTGTAAAACACGGGGATATGATATCGATGGCTGGAGTGAACTCCAATGACACGTGGAGGTCAACTATAGCAGACGGCTACACATGATATATAGAGCTAAACTAAAAATTCATTAATTTAATTACGGTACATTCGATTGATCTGACATTTCGATAAAATGCATTTTTAGGTGACACAGGTCTATTTGCAAAATTTCAGCTCGATAGGATCATGGGAAGTGGGTCATCGTTAACTTTTGTTTTTCCGCGGATGCGAGGACGGTTGGACAATTGGGACCCCGACGAGACGGTTAAGTTAATACAAGGCATTTAATAAGAACTGTTGAATTAAACAACCCATAAAAACACAAGTTTTGACTATAAATCCCTTATATATGAGACAGAACTAAAATTATTCTTTATGTTCAAAAGCAACAAACATTTACAACTGAAACTGACTGAAGTCCACTTGCTGTAAAACACGAGATGTGGTCATCGAAAGCTGGTGTGAACTAAAGTGAAACGTTGATGTAAACAATAGCCGACGGCTATATATAGTTATATAGAGATAAACAAAAATTCATTAATTTAACTACCGTACATTCGATCTATCTCAAATTTTGATACAATGCATTGTTAGTGACACACATCTATGGGCAAAATTTTACGCTCGATAGGATCATGGGAAGTGGGTCATTTTTTACTTTTGTTTCTTTCTGCGAATACGCGGACGGGTGGGTAGGGCCATGACGAGATGGTGAAGGTAATATTAGGGATTTTAAAAAAAAATCATTTAGACAGTGAGTAAAATACTGACAAAAAATAACGTTACAAAATTAGCACAAACTATATTTTTTAAATCCACAAAAATTGAAAAAAAAATACAATACCAGTTAATTTAAATTGTATATCATGATTTCTAAAACAGTTAAGTAACGCGCTATTGACAAGTTTTACGATAAGCATAAAATTGAAGATATCATCTTAATGACATGGGACATGCGTTGTACTCAAAATCTGGATTAAAATAGCATTGTGCACAGATGTGTGTATTGAATCAAAATATCTAGAAACGTTAATTTTGTTACACATCATTTATTCAAACAGAAAATGTCTTGCCAATAAAAGAAATACGCTTCATATTGTATTTGAGTTTGAGACTTTGCAGCAATGCATTCCAAGTGAGAAAGAATTTAACTTACAAAATAAGAATAATTATTATAATTTTATAGTATCTACATATATATAAAAATTCAGAACTGTAAAAAGTAATAATAATTAGATTTTCATAACAATCCTATTTTATATTAATATAACATTAATAGGTCATAAAGTAAACATATTTTAAAGTAATTGATCCACTATAGACATCAGCAATAATTTAGAATTAGTCAAAATAACATTTTAGATAATTATTCTTAGATTATCTTGACATTTCCAAATGTAACATGTTATGCCTGTATTCATTTCAATATAAAACGATAAAGTTTACTGTATAAAAGAATAACCACATACTTTATCTAACATTAACTTGTCAAGACTCATATCACCTGCATTGTCGTCATACCTATCTATGTAACCAGGATGTTACATGATCTTTGGATCTCTGATTTACGACTTGAAGATTAATATGTCTTGACAGTAAAACAAAACTTCATGTTCATAACCTATGTGACAAGAATTTTTTTTTAAAAATCTCAAAATCATATTATTTTTAATAATAATAAATAAAATTCCTTCTTCAATTGAAAGTTGTCATTCAAGGGAAGCAATCTAAGCATTTAGCTTTGTAAACATGATTCAATGGCTTCCCTTGAATTTTTCGGTGCTCTGGTGCAAATCCCAAACCATTTGGAAGACTCTTGATGAATCAGCTCCCATAAAAATGCCTCCTCTAACAGAATAAATGCAGTGCAATAAATTCAAAATACATTCGGCATTATTTTAGTGCCTTTATCCCTATCTCAGAACTCGTCATCGCAACATATGACCTTCTTACAATACCCATATCCTCATGGCTCTGATTTTTTATATTTCGACCGTTTTCTTAGACTAGATTTTGCGTCACTCACAATACGTGTTTATCTGTGATGCGCATAAATATTTAACCGATACTTATTCCTAAGATTGGCCGTGGCCACCAAATAAACCTCGAGTATTCAGAAATAAGTCATCGACACCGATATGCTATATTAATCTATTTATACAATTCTCTTCGTGGGACCATGCGAGACACCACGCTAGTAATTGCAACCGAGCATGACGAATGATGCATTGAGACCAACAATGGTCCTTGCGTTTCATTTGCATTGTTCCTTCACAGAAAACATGAGATTCGTAGTGTACTGGTTATCACGTCCGCCTCATACGGGGAAGGTCCTGGATTCAAGCCCCAGCGAAAACATTTTTTTTTAAATATATTTTTTTCATGTCTGTTTGTGCCCGTTCTTTTACCCATTTATTGCCAGGACTAGCTGACCCGCGACGTAGCATACGCCGCTAATGATTTAGTGACGGGTGAAGATTTCCTGAAAGACACATTTGTCAAAATGGGGTGGTTTTGGGCAAACGACTGTGAATGAATGAAAATAAGGAACTCTGGAGAGACCCGCGGCGCAGTATACGTCGCAGACTTGCTCATCATAAACAGTGCAAAGAACATTGCGCGGGTGATATTACAGACACAAAAAAGCAGCACAAATTAAATAAAAAAATATCGAGTAAACGTTAAGACATGCACATTGAGGTTGTAGTTACCCGTCTCCCATTTAATACTACCATCATTAAACATAAACTGTGATTGGCCGACCCTAGCGAGGGTTAGTCATATTTAGGGTTGTTAATTGCATGTTGTTGTTGCTGTTGCTTTTGGAAAACCGCATAACGATTATGTAACTCCGATTTTAAACCGATTATCGTTTTATAGCTGACTTCATAGAAGTTAGGTGTGTACCGAATTTCACCTGCAAATGTCTCGAAACCAACAATGAGTTGGCACTTCCACACCCAACCGACGATCACTCGCGTTTTTTTATTTCTTCGTGCTGTAGTTTATGTCAGTTCTTTCTCCACTTTCTTTGCACTCCCAATGAGCAAGTCTGCGACGTATGCTACGCCGCGGGGCGTCTAGTCATTTATAAATCACTTGATAGTCGACAACTTGGTTTCGATGGGCAAGGGACAGAGCGTTCTGCTAGCTATCCTATATGGTCTGGGTTAGTGTCTCAGGGAAAACTTGGACATGTGTCAACCCAATGTGATGAGTACTCTAAATAAATAGGGGGAAAACAAGGCACCATGGACTTATGCTAGCCACAAAATCCCCTAGTTTCCAGGTGCTAACTTAAACTTGACAACGCCTTACCCCAAAAAACTCTAGGTCTGAAAAATAAATTAATTTTATTTATTCATTTAAATAATGGACAAGGAGTTTTGGTATCATTGTGTTTTTAAACAAGGGTGTTTCTGTAAAGCCCCAATCAGTCGCCAACGGCAATCCACTCTGGTGGATAATAGTCATGCAAGTTGACTCCCCTAATGAGTTCTGTTCCTTTGACAAAAAATATATCGTAATAAATGGTGATGCCATTGGCCAACCAGGCGGACCACCACCCAAGGATCCTCCGGCTAATATCACGTGATCACAGCTGGCCAGGACACAAAAGTGCAACACTGGCGAGCCTGGTCCAAGTATATGAACGTCTGTAAAATTTAAATTATCCCGACACCAGGTTAGGTCATCACTGGCTACCAAGAAAGTCACGTTGGTGTTGTTGAGCAATGTTCTCATTTTGTCAAAAGCGTTGATGAAATAAGACACATTTGCCACACCGTAACCTTGCCTTTGGTTTGAACTGGACAGGAAATCGCCTCGCCTCACGTGGACTCCTACTAAAGCATGACCTTTGAAATCTTCCTTAACCTTGCCCAATATGTCGTCAATCTGTTTTTGCAGTGATGGGATGAATGTGAACTCACTTCTTAATTCATCTTCAAAGTTCTTAAAATATCTCCAGACTTGCAGGTACCCATATAAAGTGATGTTCTTTCTTGAGAGGTTCAACATTCTTGGTTCAAAAGCTGCATAGCTTCTCTCTCGCACTGTGACAAATCTTATGGAAAAAGAAGAAGAAAGTCTATTTGATTTAGCATTTAGACACAGATAAAAACAACGCGTATGACAAATCAACTATGTTGTTGAAAAATATCCTAAATTACTTTCAGTAGATCATCAAAAAATAATATCTCTGAACTCTAAGATAGCTTTGAAGAAAAGGGGCAAAAAAATCAAGTCCATTCATTTATAACAAAGATCAGGATCATTGTCGCTTCAATCTACACTAACTTGAAATATCATTTTTTAAAATTTAAAATGGAATTTAAATAAATCCTTTAAACACACCCACAAACACACTCACACAATCGCACAGGCAATTACTCGCTACGTATACAACTTTCAGGTAATTATATGCGAAAACAAATAAAATTCTAACAAATTGCGTTCAGTAGTCATTCTTCATCCAGAATTTAAGTAGACAACAAAAAAACACACTGTCGCAATAGACTGTTGTGTTATTTATTAATGAGGCAAAATACCCCCCCCACCCCTAAACCAATTAAATAATAAAATACCATTATCTACCTAAATCAGAGGTTCCCAAACCCCGTGCCCGCGAGCACCATGGCACCCGCGGAACGATTCGTATGTGACCGCCACTTTTCGACAGAGACAGAATGTTTTCATAAACATTAATTGAAAATGTGAATTATTTTTTATTTAATTGTGAAAGTTTTAATTTCTGAGTGCCTAGATTTATTAAATACGTTCGTATGTTTGCGATATTCCTTCTGAACATTATAACAGGCTAAAAGCGAGGTGCGTAATCTATTATCTTAATAAGCAATAATCTATTATGATTGTGGGATAGTTATAGTCCTTGTTATAATAAATGTATGCATTTTATGTAGTACAGACATGCGCTATAACTTTGATATTAAATTGTATTTCAATTACTATTTATAGCCCTCAAATGAGTAGACCGAGCAAAAGACAACGAGTCTATAATTGTAACACTGACTGGGAGGAATCATATTGTTTCGTTAATTTGAAAAATAAATGCGTTTGTTTGTTGTGTGGTAGTAGCATTGCAGTGCCGAAAAAACATTAGGTTGAACATCACTCTCAGACAATTCATGCCACTTTTGATGTGAATTATCCACTTAAATCTGAAGAAAGAAAAAAAAATATGTCAACTAAAATCAAGTCTAGCTGCACAACAGACTGTTTTCAATAGACATTTGAAAAATTCTAAAAAGGCCACCAGTATTTCTTTCAAAATTTCTCACATGCACGCAAAAAAGAAGAAACCTTTCATTGATGTTGAGTTGTTTAAGGAACTATTTTTGACCTGTTGCCGATTGTTTTTTTGACGGACTTTCTAAGAAACGTGAGATTGTCTCAGCAATACAAAACTTACAGTTGTCAAATAACACCGTCACAAGAAGAATAAATGTAATCTGAACAGACATACAAACTCAGTTAAAGACTGACTTGGAAATATGTGACTGGATTTTCGCTACAATTCGACGAGTCAATAGATATATCAGACACCGCACAGTTAGCAGTTATGGTGAGAATGATATTTAGTAACTTCACATTAAAAGAGGTTATGTTGCAAATGTTACATATGAAAGGACAGACAAGGGGTGAGGATATTCATAATACATTCAGAACACACGCCAAGTCAATAAATAAACTTATGCACAAGCTGTCTGCGTTAACCACCGATGCGGCACTAAATGGTAGGTAATAACAAAGAATATATTGCCCTCTACAAGAAGGATGAATCATTTTCAAACTTTATGTCCTACCACTGTATTATCCAACAGGCAGCTCTGTGTTGTAAAATATTGACATTTGAACACGTTATGAAAATAGTTACAAAAATAATCAATTCTATTCGAGCAGCTCCTTTGCAACACCGACTTTTCAAGGCCCTGCTAGAAGATACTGAAAATAAAGAACATGATCTTATACTGCATACTGAAGTACGTTGGCTTCATAAACGATAAAAAGGAAAATTATGATGAACTAGCTGACTCTCGCTGGCTGATTGAATTGGGATTTCTCACAGACATGCTTGAAAATTTGAATTCTTTTAATTTGTAGTTGCAGGGGAAAGACAAAAACATAGCTGAATATAATAAGCTCTGTAAAGTCATTTAAAGCTAAATTGGATTTTTTGATATCACATCTGCAGATTAATTCTCTCGTACATTTGCCACATATGAAGAAAATGCTAGATAAAATTGAATTAAACGGGTAATTATTTATTAAGCATCTCCGAGTGTTAAAAAAACGGTTTGAAAAGAGATTTTTGTAGTTTTCACATATCGAGCTAATTGTTTCCTTCTGTATAAATCATTTTATTTGCCAAATAAATGTAATGGAAATGGCCGCATGTATTGCATATTTTGTTCAAGGTAAGACAGAAGATTTAGAGTTAGAAATTTTGGACCTTAAGAATGATGTTTTGCTAAAATCCTTAAAATCAGAGGATTTTTAGAATACAGTGGACAGAGAAAAGTTCCAATTTTTGAAAAAGCTGCATTTAAAATTGAATCAATATTTGGTTCGACATATTTATGCGAATCATTGTTTTCAAACATGAACTTAATAAAGTCAAGATATAGATCTCGAATCACCGATGATCATCTTTATGTTTGTTTGCTAACTGGATTATCGTCATACTCTCCTAATTATGAGGCATTGACAAATGACATTCAATACCAAGTTTAAAAAAAAATCCTCGTGTGAAAAGTTGCACAACGTCCATTTTTTTAGCAATATTTTACAAAATTTGCCTCGCGGTGATTCTAAACTTCTGCGTGGCGTCGGTCAAATATCTGCACAGCCGCGCTGCTTACAGGAAAAATTGCTACCATGGTTCTAACACTTCGTTTACATATCACCTGCAAAATAAACATCCACTACAGTGTCTGTTTGGGTTGTTGGTTAAAAGATGTCATATAAAGAAGACATTCCAGTGTTATTTCGATTTTCTACAAGTATGTTAATAAATGTTACTTATGACACCATAAATTTCAATTTTTGGCTTTAATCGAAATTAACGATTAATTAATCGTTAATATTTCTAAAGTTAACGATTAAATTTAAATTAATTGTTAAGAGCCCTATTATTTATTAATAAATTATGAATATAAGAAAATAAATAATGGGACAATGAGAATTTATGGAAGGAGTTTGTCGATTAAAAATAGGTGGTACCCGCCACCCTACCGATATTTTAGAAAGTGCTCTAGAGTACAAAAAGGTTAAGAACCTCTGACCTAAATGCTCCAAACAATTACGTAACGAGCAAGATCTGTCTCCTGCTAAAAACGTATTTAATTTAGTTTGGTTCTTTCCAAAACGTTGTCAGACAACTTGATATTTTTATTTCCTAAAGAATACTAATTACTCAGTGCAAATTTATTCTACTAACCCTTCAGTGCTGATACTGTTAACGTGAGTTATTTGAAAAGCCTTTTCCAAGTCAGTTCCCCTCTGTATGAAAGCCGTCCTGTTCTGTGCCCTGGCAAGGCCGAGTAAGGAAGCGTAAATAAACAACTGGTTTCCAAGGCGACCCGTAAAGACTGTGGTCATATACAAGGGGCCCGTGTTGACCGGGGCTACTGTTGTCGCCGGTAAGCTTGTAGTGGAGTTAGGATGAACTTGGGTCGTGTTGTTGGTATATAGAGTTGAATTGTTAATCGCAGAGTTGGAATTGGAAACAGTGGCGTAGCGAGGTGGGGGGGGCAGGGGGGAAATATGTCCCCGGGCGCCAAGTTAGGGGGCGCCAAAATGAGTATTAAAACTCATTACTTAATTTTATTTTGATGTAAACTATTGTATCCCAAACACGTTTGCAAGATTGAATTTTAGAGCTCCGAAAATATCTTCATTACAAACCAGTTGGCAACCATGATTTTGGCGCTCCCATTGAGCGTTAAGGGGCGCCATTCTACTCATAAATAAATGACACATCCACAATGATGAATTTCTGATGGCATTTAAAACAAAAACAGTGAGTTGCTGGGAGTGAGACTAGGAGAGCAGTAAGAGGCAAAGGTGATTCTATTAATAGAACAGACAGAGACGACACTAAAAGCAACCAAAATTACCAAGACAAGAACAAGGAGTGGCTTAAAGCAGTGGTTCTCAACCTGTGGTCTGCGGAGCACCAGTGGTCAGCGAGCAAGCATGAAATTTACGCACTGTATGATTCATCGAGAACGACTTGCAAGTTAAAGAATTAACGCAGACTTAAAATATATTTTTAATCTTGCCTAAATAGTTTTTAAATTGTATCAATGCTTGTCTATTAAATTCTGGTCTCTTTGATTTCTTATGTTTGAATATAATCTTGAAAATTAACAGTTACTGATGTTTACTGAAGTTCGCTGGTTATCAGACTGTTTGAATATCATGATGATGCAAGAGAGTTTCTTGTAGAAAAAACTCAAAGCTTGTTTATCATTTGAACAATAGCTTATGGGTTGCTGTTCTGGCTTATTTGGCTGAAATTTTTGAAGAACTAAATAAACTTAATTTATCTCGGCAAGGAAAGCAGACACATTTAGCTACTCTCAGTGACAAAGTGTCTGCTTTTACGAAAAATCTTGATCTTTGGAAAAGAAGATTATTTCAAGGTACCTTTGAGATGTTTGATCAATTGTACAAAACCACCGAGAAACCAGAAAATGATGAAATAAATAAACAAACTGTTGATAAATCTGATTTCTGGTCACATTCAATCAGTGCAGAACCAATTTAAATTCTACTTTTGTGATTTTTAACGTTCAGTGGTGTTTCGTGGGTGTCCAGTCCTAATTTCACACACATTTACTCATCAAAAAAAAATGGCCAACATCGTAATTAAACCAATTCATTGAACTGACCAGCGATACCACTTTGAATATGTTTCATCAGAAAGTGGGCTTAATGAAATTTTGAGTACTCCTGTCTCAGCTAGCTTTTAAAATACGTTTACCCGTTGCAACTTTGTGAACATGGATTTTCTGCATTGCTTACAATAAAAACAAAACATCGTTCGTACTAAATAAACTAATACGGCAGTCTTTTTAATACAAACTACTGTTTATGACTTCAAGTTTTTTTATAGTAAGCAAGTAGAATTAAATAAGAAGACTATGAGACTAATATAAATGACATTTGTTCGGTACATAAGAAAGCCATTACAATATTGTTTTTTGGAGCAGGCAAATCGTAGCATATTAGTATAGTTTTACTAAATAACATGTATATTACTTATAGCTAGCTATATACACAGTTAATTATATTTAACTTTCCAGCACGGCAGTAGCACAATTTTTAGTAGTGGTCCGTAGCTAAGACACACATTTTTCAAGTGGTTATTGAATCTCAAAAGGTTGAGAAAGGCTTACAGAATGGTTAATTCGCATACCTTTGCTGCATGCTGTGACTCTTTTTAAAAAATCTTACTTCCCCAATCCCAATGTGGAGGGAGTTAAGTGGAGGAGAGGAGGGAAGGTCTCTCCTCTCACGGGCTTCCATCGGTATGTCAAAGCAAGTTGGATTCCTTTCATATGAAACAGCAGACACCGCCTTTCTTTCCTGTCTCTCTGTGATCAAACTTGTTGCTCAGCATGATCCACTGTTAGAAAAACACATACAACATGCCCGAGATAATCCAGGTTCAATATCTTATTTTTCACCGGAAATCCAAAATGAATTTATTCACACACTTACATCGACTGTAAGGAATCAGCTGTTGAGTGAAATCAGAAAAAAAATAAGTACTACGGTATCTTACTTGACTCAACATTCGATCTAGGACACCGGGAACAGTTTTCTCAAGTCATCAGATTTTTGGATGTGGATTTTCAAACTAAAAAAGTAACAATCAAATAATCAATTTTGGGTTTTGTACAGATACATTCAAAAGACGCAGCAAACCTGCTTGAAAGAGTTATCGTAGAAAAACTGGAAGCTAATAGCACACCATTAGCCGACTGTCGGTCAGAATGTTATGACCATGTTGCTGTAATGACTGGGCATACAGTGAATATGTGCCAGAAATCACAGAACATTGTGCATCAACTGTGACAACTACAGCTTAAACTTAGCAAGAGTATACTCAGTTAAACAGGATCCAGTTACTATCATGTTTTTTTGGAACAGTTGAAAGTATACGTTTTTGTTTTCTCTCGTTCAACAACTTGTTGGGAATAATTAAAAAGAGTTGTGCCGATCACAACGAAGAGGGAGTCTGAAACACGTTTGAGTGCACGATCAGAAGCTATTAAAGCTATCTATGAGGACTAGATGAACTGGTAGGGCTGTTGGAGAAATTATTAGAACATACAAATATGACGCGTGATGCAGAAGCTTTGCTGTTAGGTATATTAAACTTTAACTTCCTATTTTTGTTACATTTCTGGCACATCATACTTGGGAAAATTGATTGTGTCCAGAAACGGTTGCAGAATCCTACTGCGAATTTCAAGGAAGCAGTAGCTGATCGCTTGAGTCGGACGCGTTGGTCGAGTCGCAGCGCACTGGACTGCCGTACCGATGATCACGGGTTCGAATCCGTGTGAAGGCAAGGGTTTGTTCCCGGGGCCTAGGGCGTCCCTGAGTCACCCAGCTCTGAATGGGTACCTAACTACAGTAGTTAGGCGGCTGGGTAATGCGTGGAACCCACAAAGCCGTGGCCTGTGAACGCTGCATCACTTGCCAACAGATCATCTGTCATGGTCTGTGGACGCAACTATTCAGCATGGAAGGAGCATAGAAGGCGCGTCTGTATAGATAAGATAAGATAAGAGTCAGAAATTGTCAACATCGTGATAATTTGAGCCAGGTGCGGTAGACAATGGAAAAGAAGATGCACAACTTTGGGAATCGAGGTTGACAGAAGGATTGGACGACATCGGAGGATGCCTGGAGAATTAACAAGAGATGCAGGACTTTCTGCAGAAGAAGAAATTTCACGTGATATGAACAGCGTAATTGATAGACTCCAAAAAGATATATCAATACGGTTTTTACGTCTAAAAACCTATACAACAAATTTGGATTTTTACTAGACTTCAAAAGTCGATACACTTCGTTAAAATTGCTTAGATTTTGCTAATTTCTACGACACTGCCGTCAACGGTCACGAATTGTGCACAGAAACCGGAGACTGAAAAATGCTGCTCAGTAACCGGACTGAAGTTCTACCGGAAACTCTTTTTGATCTTCTTGGTTTTATTGTTTCATATGGAGATGACTTATTTCAGAATCTGCGCATTTTACTTCAAATACTTCTAACAATTGCTGTTTCAACTGAAACTGTGATCGGTCCTTCAGCAAACTGAATGCTTATTTTGTCTAATTTACGTGATCAATGGGACAAGATCGTCTTAGTGATCTTGCACTTCTTAGCATCGAAAGAGAAACACTTGAGAATATTAATTTTGACAACGACAACGTGATTGACGAGTTTGCGCCATTCAAGTCAAAGAGGATCAATTTTTTGTAGCTTATGTCTATTCGAGTCATGTTTATAATAATAATAATAATAAATTGATTATTTATATAGCGTTGTATCCCAGTAAGGAACTGGGCTCACAGCGCTTTACATGAAAGAAATAACATACTTATAAGTATTAAATTAACATTCATATCACAACAAACACACACAATTACAATACATTATACATAAGCTACGTTAATCATTTACAAGAAATGTTGTTTCATCAATTTTAAAAATAAATTTTGAAAAGATGTGTCTTAAGTGCAGTCTTGAAGGACTTGGTTGTTTGAATACCACGTATGTGTAATGGTAGAGAATTCCATTGTTTGGCTGCACAAAAAGAGAACGACCTTTCACCAAACGTTTTGGTGCGTGTCGTAGGAACAGAGAGAACGCGTGTGTCTGCAGAAGATCTTAGCTTGCGAGTGGGTGAGTAGACCGACAAAAGTTCAGTAAGATACGATGGGCATGAGTCCGAAAAGAAATTGTGACAGAGAACGGCCAGTTTGTAATCAATACGGGCTTGTATAGGCAGCCAATGAAGTGAGCGAAGAAGTGGAGTAACATGGTCATGTTTTTTTGCCTTGAGCACCAGTCTGGCAGCTGAATTTTGAACTTTCTGTAGTCTTTCAATGCATTGTTTTGGCACACCTGACAGAAGAGAATTGCAGTAATCCATACGAGCCAGTACAAGAGCACAGACTAGTGTTTTTGTGGCACTAACTGTTAAGTAATGACGGATTGAGCTGATCTGACGAATGGCAGTGTAGGCAGAGCGACAGATGTGATTGATGAAGTTGTTAATAGACATGTTGTCAGAAATAATGTAGCCAAGATTCCTAGTCGATGTTGTGAACAGAATATCCGAACTGGCTACGTGAATTGACTTCGGAAGAGACAAAGTACTGCGTGATTTATTGTTGCAAAATAGAAGTTTAATTAGTAGAGTATATTTTTCAAATAATTTGTTTACAGCCGCATAGAAAAATATTATTCTGTATTCTATTTCTATTTCATTAAAATATCAAATGCTTCGAAAATGAACCATATAAACCGTAAACTTTCAAAATTGTTTTTTTTTGGGTGGGAGGGGGGGGTCCAAGGGGCGCAGATTTTGTGTCATGTCCCCGGGCGCACATCACCCTAGCTACGCCACTGATTGGAAACGTTTGTTTTCAAAACGTAGCCCTTTGATTCGTCTGACGTAGCTGTCAGTTTGAGGACTGATATGGAATTAATTTCTGTTAATGTCATATTTTCACTTGGATGATTGCTGAAGGCAAACGCAAGGCTATCCACAATGAATGAACTGTAAAGTAAAATAAAAATAATAATATGTTATTATTATTATAAAATTATTTCTAACAGAATTTTCTGTCAGGCACACTAAAAAATAAATTAAACAAATTATAATTATTATCATGTATTAGGCAAACACCCCGCCCGATCGCCCGATGACGCAACTGCAGGTAAGATCCTGGCCGAAGAGTCACTTCCAATAGAAATGGCTCCAAGATTGGGAACCTGGAGACAAGGCGAGAAAGGTTGACCAGTTCATGCCGTGCCCGAACAAAAGCGATACCTCGTAGAGATCATAGACTCTTATCACTTAGATGAGAACTGAATACTTAAAAATAAGGGGTCACTTGCACGAGAATGGATATCTATCTCAACATCAAAAGTACACTCGACTAAATATATCTTAGTCCTTATCAACTGATCGAGTCAGTGTCTCAACGGTAGTTTTATCATCAACACTCCAGCTGCCTCGATGTGTATATCTTGAGCTCCACGCTCTCTATAGTATTATTTCGTACTCTGCTTACGTTTCTCCACACGCCACACTCATATAGCCATTCTCCGTGTGTTTTTCCACACACCACACTACATATAGCCAGTCAGTCGCCCATGACCCATCAGGAATGACCTGAACTCCTAATCATAGGAAAGGGGGATCGGTTTTCAAGTCCCGATGACAATAATTTCTCAACAGTTCACATTACATTTCTGATCAGTGGTTCTCATTCTTTGACATTCTGAAGCTTCGGGGTATTCAGTTCCTTTTCAAAAAATTCCTGCTCTTATGGATTTAACATGAATCAAACGCTGGTCCTGGAAGGGCATATTCTCGTTTCACCCATGCATAAAATGGAATTTTTTTGTAGGGTTATTTAATTACATCTTCCTTCTGATACCTAGTCTACAGTAAACTACACAATAATCAATGAGACGTTGTGTGTTTATTTTTATTTTAACAGTTTTTGAAATACGGTGTTATCTCAGTATACGTCCTTAAAATCCGTAACATAAAAAATAAATGTAAAAGGATTAATCTGTTTCCATGAAAAAATCGTAATGTTATTTACATATTATATTTTTTTGACGTGTTTGTATAAAATAATTTAAGCACTGCTCAATGCTAAAATACATAAATATACCAATTGTTAAAATACATAAATATACCAATTGTTAAAATACATAAATATACCAAATGTTAAAATACATAAATATACCAAATGTTAAAATACATAAATATACAAAATGTTTTCTGTTTTTCTGTTATCCCGATCAAACTTAGTTTTTCAACATGGTCTGATGTCCCTAATCTTTGTTATTTAATAGATTTCACCCTCTTCGCAAGATTTTCCCATTTTATAACATCGTTTTCTTCACAATCATGAAAATTGTCGTTGTCATCGTCTCTACGCTGCAACTAAGTTATGGAAACGCATGTCACTTTTATCATTTTCAAAAACCTCTTTTTCACCTTAATGGTGGTCCTAAAAATTGTCTTTCTTTGTTTGGCTTCTCTCATTAACTTTCTTAGAGCTCATGGTAAGTGAATTTACTATAAAATTAACGACCAAAAAAAAATCACGTAGCCATTTACAGTATTTGCGCGAGTCGTTCATTGTATGATAGCAATTGCCATACTAACACACATTAGCATCGCGCAGTGTGCTGTGGTTCCTAAAAGTTACGCAAACTCGATGTGTCATTTTTAGTAGACTAGTAACTATTATTAATTTATAGCAAGCGGGTCGTATTCCAAACAAGTGTTTTACACCAAGGAAAATGTTTCGCGTACAATAAGGACGTATAACAAGTTAGGACTTATTAAAAAGCAGACGTATACCGAAGTACCACAGTATTCTTTCATGAAATGTCTTAAAAAATAAGAAGTTGCAAGGAATGATATTATAATTTTATCGACCATGTGACTATTATTTCTAAAAATCTTAGCATGGAAAATGCGATTTTTAACTACTTTTTTTTAAAACTGTTTATTTATTTATGTTTTAAATCATCTACATTAAGATAGGAAGATATAGTTCAAATCTTTTAACAAACAACAAACTTTTTCATTGAATAAACAAATGGATTAGTGTAGTTGCTATGTGTGAGAAACATAAATGTTAATTTGAGTTAAAATCAATGCTCATGAACAATCAGAGTAAAATGGGATAGACGTCCACAGGGTTGTATAATAGAAATACCTTTTCATTTAAGCACCAAATTAACATAAAAGTAAAATGAGACAAAATGTATGTTGTGAATTGTCCCTGCCTTTAGCCTATTTACACACCAAACTTAAATTTGTAACAAATTCATCCATTGGACCCTTTCGTAATTAGCAACACACAGTTGGACACCTGAGCTCCAAAAGGCTACAATCAGTCGCTGTGGTCCGTGGGCCAACTCGCCTTGTCTGCAAACAGAAACCTACCACAGGCCTGACGCCTGGAATCACATAGAAATAAAACATTTTAAAAGTCCATCTGTCCTTCGTCATAAGTTATAAATAGTCTAAATAAATCCAATATTTTCCTCTTTTCCATTTCTGCACGGGATGATGAAATATCCTGATACGTATATGGATCCTTGGCGTACATTTCTAAGACTTTTTATATCTTTTCGAATATAAAGTATTCAATAAATTTCCAGTAAGTTACGTTTATTTACCCGCCCCTCCAACTTGTTCAAAAATAGTTGGTTACCTTTCGCATTAATGCACATAAATATGTTTAAAATGTCAAGGTTTAACCGCGATCCCCTAACAGATTATCTAATGTTAAAATTACCAACGTGTTCAACGGCGAAATTCATAAGAGGTGCAAATACTGAATAAATAAACATAGATATACGCTCTTAAATGAGTTTATTGATAAGATACGTGGGTGAATAGAACAAAGGTCTTGTCACAATATTTGACTAAATGTATTGGTATTGGCTGATAAATAACGACACTTTCGGTCTAAAGTCTAAAGCATTGGTGACGAAACAGAGGCTCGCGAGCAGCATGTGGCCATTTTGTGTTCAAATTGCTGCTCGCAAACAATTAATGCAAGTAAAACTTTTCGTTTGCAGTATATAGTATTAAAAAAAATAATGAAACTGTATTTTAATGGCATCAAAAGAATTGGAAATAATGTTTGGTCTCGATTTAATAATAAAAATAATAATAATAATAATAAATTGATAATTTTTATAGGGCTGTATCCCAGCTAGGAGCCGGGCTCACAGCGCTTTACATAGAGATAATAAAATACATATAATAATTAAATAAAATTCTTATCATAATAACCACATAAATGACAGTAAAATACACATAAGCTACGTTAATCATTAATAAGAAATGGTGTTTCTTTTATTTTGAAAATAAATTTTGAAAATATTCGTTTTAGTGCAGTTTTGAAGGACTTAGTTGATGAAATACTTCGGATGTGTAATGGTAGAGAATTCCATTGTTTGGCTGCACAAAAATAGAATGACCTTTCAATCAGTGTGAGTATGATCTGCAAATAATTGGCTTTTAAATGAATGCTTTTCGAGCAGTAAAAAGAGTGGCATTGTATATATAGTACGAAAAATACCGGACCCAAAACGGAGCCCTGAGGCACACCATAAACCAAGTCAGCTCTGTGAGAGATACAGCAATCTACTGATACCACTGATTTAAATTTAATAAATTGAAAGGATTGATTGCTTTTTCATTGGTCGGGGGTGTAAACTGTTAAATATCTGGTTCTGGTTTTGATAAAAATCCGCTTTTCGTACTGCTACTCCTGCTAATTTGTAATTGTTAAATGACTTGCCCAAAATAAAAATTCAAATTCCACTTTTCTCATACATTAATTCCTGATATACGTGTAAAAAGAGTGTTTCCATCTTCCCATGAACATTGTTATGTAACCTCCAGCTGCTGAAATGGAGCTGTTAGAGTTACATGATGATCTGGTCTTTGCGATGATACACAATTTAAAATGTGTGATGGATTCCTGGAAGTTCGTGCAAAAAGTAAAAATATCCTCTTGTTAGGAAAGCTAGCTGTAAACTTATTTCCATTTTCATTAAAATATGCAGCTGTGATACTTTGTACTCCACAATGAAGTTCATAAATTAAAAACATCTAGCAGTAACCAGTTACCTACATCTGATATAACTTATTCGCACCACAAATAGTAGCTACCAACAAGATTTAGAGAAGTTTGCTAGTCCAAAAACTCCTCTGAAGAATCATACCAATTAATGTTCATTATAATCTCCATTCTACTTGCAGTGTGTTTATATTCATAAATTTTACATGTTTAAATAGTTGTTAATTGTGTAACTGCAACGCATATATTTCTTCAATTTCTCTTGAAAAGTTAAAATCCTTAAGTTCTAATTTAATAAATCACGAAAGGAGTTTTTTTTATTCTGATATTGTCGTGACTTTAATACTTCACTGGGGCTCTCATAATTAATTTTTTTACTTTTTAAAATTGAATATCAGTTAACCCACGTCTCACCACCTCTGGTCTAAGGAGAATACTATATGACAAAACAATACTCACTGTTGGAAGTTGTATAAGTAGAGTCCTGATAGACATAAGGTTGCTATCACCAGTTTCACGAAAATCGATTTCACATAGCAAGCCGTGAAACTTTTAGAGCAGTTGGACCTGGAAAGTAAAGTCACATTTTAAAATTATAAGTATGTAAAGAAAAGCCAATAGTAGGTGTTTTTGGCGTCTAGGGAAGAATTTTGCTGAATGTGTTCGCAGGATAACTTCTTTTTATATCCAATAAAGTTTTCAAACTCATTTCGTATTCTGGTTGATTGACAACACCAGAATTTCTCAAATTTAATTACACACTCACACATATTTTAAAAATAAGTTTAATTATTTTAAAAATTTTAAAAAGTGCAGCACGCAACCTCAAACCCACATATATTAACATAGCTTCATAGTTCTCGTTTTGTATAAGAGCCAAAAGACAAGTCGTTTGGATTTTTTTCCTTAAAAGGCTTCTATTGTTTTATAATAATAAATTAAGAATTACTTCTTCAATGCCAATGACATGAATTGCTTAAAATGCAGGGCATAGATTTATGCATTTAGTTGATTGTGTCAAACAGATTGAGGCGTTTTGTTTTTAAATTTTATCACAGCAAAACATAAGATCAGCGCAATCAAATCTACTAGTTGTTTCACATAAAAGTTTTACTTTCCAATAAATAACATGAAAAGAAATCGTTTAAAAATTAAACTTAACGTTTTTTTTAAAAAATATATTTCCTTGATTTAAGAACAAATTAAAGGAAAATAACAGAAAAAGAACTCGATACAATAAGAAAATCCCATGACATTATTAATTTATAAGTAAACTGTAACATTATTTCTATCGCAGAAAACAAGCAAACTTTGTCGACACCATTGCAACATAAAATAATTAACTTTAACGAATTACATGCTGATAGGCCTACTGAAGAAGATCACTTTTCTATTACAAAATGGTACTGATAGATTTACAACATGTAACTACAGAGTTTGAAGATGTGTTTATCCAACTGAACTTATGGCAGGGCCGGTACCCACGTGTTAATGGGCTGTCGCCCAGACTGATTTCACGCCCCTTTGTCCTGTACATACAGTACTGAAAATCCAACAAGCTGTCTTACACGTGAAAAAAAGTCTGCTTAAGATTAACATCAAAGATGGATCATATTATGATCAATTCTATATTTGCACCAGGGGTTACCCAGCATTGCATTTGTAAAGAACATTGTTTTCATCCATTTATCTGTCTACTGGGGTGTATGGGGTGCTCAAGGCGGGTAGTACCTGCAGTGGGGGAACACGTCGTACTCTCTAGGGGGTAGGTAGTTCGTCCACCCTTAGTCTCCACTTGTCAATTAGCTATCACCAGTGGCTCCTTGAAACTGTAGCGTGCGCAGTGGCCACAACCCGGGCAACGGCTTCGACTGGCTGGCTAAACCTGGTGAGGATAGCCGACGGGTCTCAAACCCTCGGTGATTTAGGTATGTCTACCTATGAACGTGAAGACAGGATTCGGTGGACAGAGCGGAGGAACCATTAGTTGATCAACGGTCAAAAAGGCGATCCTCAGCACAGCTTTGTGGAACGCTAAGGGCATGACAAGACACACAGGACATCATGGCCATCCACTGCACTCGTCTCCATCTGTAGCCGTCTAGACTTTGTCCTGCCATTGGATCAAGATGGTCTCGGGAGAGAGAGTGAGATCGACGAACTGCGCAACTCTTTCTCACTTAAATCCAAGTCATCCCGCAAATCACTTTTGTCATACATCCCATCATTCACCGACAAGTCCTGTGGTGACAGGCAAGCGGCGAAGCAGCAGCTGTGGGTATACTGGGAGCCGTAGCCGTAACCCTGCACACAGGTGGCCAAGGGCATTGGGTAGTTCTTCACTGACACGGAGCAGCGTAGGAGTCTGGCAGCCCCCTGGGCGACTGAGCATCCCTCTACAGGAATGCACTGCTCACCCCCATGGCATGAGGAAGGGGCTAGAAAAGGTGCCCTAAACATTGCCTGCTCCAGCCTACCTTATCCAGCTCACCGTGGCTGGGGGACCCTATACCAGCGGTCGAAACAAAAATAAGAAAACGAGTGATAGTTCCTCTCATATTTGGCACATGGACAGAGACGATGCGGACAGACCCCAGAGGAGAACAACCCATGATTGGTAAAGAACTCAATAGATACGGCATCGACGTCGCAGCCCTGAGCGAGACCAGGCTAGCGGGAGAAGGAGAGCTTTGTGAAAGAGGATCTTGTTACACATTCTACTAGAGTGGCAGACACAGCGACGAGGGGCGTGAAGCAGGCGTTGGCTTTGCAGTTAAGACAACTCTTGTCGGAAAGCTGGCTTGACTTCCAAAGTGAGTGAAGGACAGACTATGAAACTGCCAATGGCTGGAAAGAAGCACCTCACCATCATCAGTGCCTACGCTCCAACGATGACCAATCCAGATGAAGTGAAGGCAAAGTTTTACGAAGAACTTCACACTGTCATTCGACCTGTTCTCCTCCTTTGTCGGCCTGACCAAGGCTTTTGACACTGATATCAGAGAGGGACTGTGGAAGAACATGAGCAAGTACGGTTGCCCAAGGAAATGCATTGTCTTGGTGCAACAATTCTACAAGGGAATGCATGCCAGAGTCCAGGAAAGCGGAGAGTCTTCTGATCCTTTCCCAGTCATAAAAGGGGTCAAGCTGGGCTGCGTTCTGGCACCAACACTGTTTAGCCTGATGTTTTCTGCCATGCTGACAAAGGCCTTCAGAGACGAGGATGTTGGTGTCAACATGAGTTACTGTACTGATAGAAAATTGTTCAACCTTAGTAGGCTCCAGGCAAAAACCAAGGTTATGACAGACATCATCAGACACCAGCTTTTTTCTGATAACTGTTCCATCAACACTGTCTCAGAAGTCTACATGCAACGCAGCATTAACATGTTCTCCAGCGCCTGCACAAACTTTGGTCTGACGATCAACACTAAGAAGACCTCCATCAGCCTGCGCCTGAAGGCCCTACTTTTAGCCCAAAATCACTGTCAACTGCCAGATATTCAACACAGTGCACCGGTTCACAAACCTAGGTAGCACACTGTCTCAAAATGTCACCATCGATGACAAAGTGATTGTCAAAATTGCCAGAGCCAGCTCCACTTTTGGCAGGTTCTACCCAAATGTCTGGAGAGGAAGAGGCATTACCATCCAGACCAAGTTGAAAAAATACAGGGCAGTGGTGCTCCCCACACTGCTATATGCATGCGAAACATGGAACGTGTATCAGCGCCATGCTAGAAGGCTTAACCACTTTCATACAACAAGCCTCAGGAAGATCCTCGGCATAAAGTGGCAGGACAAAATTTGAGACACAGTGGTAATGACCAAGGCAGCTCTCCCCAGCATCTTCACCCTCCTGATGCAGTCCCAGCTTCATTGGGCAATGCACGTTGTCCGAATGCCCGACGATAGACTGTCAAAGAGACTTCTATGGCGAGCTGCAGCATGACAAGCGGTTCCACGGTGGGCAAAAGAAACGCTTCAAAGACACACTTAAAGCCTCACTGAAAGCCTTTGCCACCAACCCAGCCAAGTGGGAACGAGCTGCAAAGGACCGATCCCCCTGGCGCTCTTCCATCCACGAAGATGCCAAGTCATGCGAAGTAAACCGGATCACCACGGCAGAAAAGAAGAGGCAAGCCCCAAAGGCCCGTGCTGTCAACCCTCCTAGAGATGTCGCACTCGTCCCTTGTCTCTTCTTTTCCCGAACCTATCGTGCAAGGATCGGCCGCATCAGCCATCTGCGCACGCACAGACATAGCCAGTCCAAGCAACCCTCGGCTGACTAGAGTTGTCCTCGTGGAATCGACAGAAGAACAACACACAACTGTCACTAAAATGTATTACTACTTACTACGTAAAAAAACGTAGGTCATTTATTTGATAAAATTGTGTGTGTGTGTGTGTATATATATATATATATATATATATATATATATATATATATATATAATATCTAGAAAGCTTCATTAAATTCCATGGTTTCAAAACATTTTATTATAAATCAAACATATAAAATATCTAATACATTTAATAAAAAGTGTACCAAATAATGATAAGTAAAAATTATATTATTAATTAAAACTAATACTCGTATATATTATATTCCGATTTTTTAAAAAATCGCTAATGTTTTTTGAACTAAAATAAATTTAAAACATATTATCTTAATTCTAAACACTCATATATATGTTTAAGGACCTGAGTACAAATATTATAATTTTTTGTGCAATTATTGCAGTAAAATAGATTTAATCTTCACAGACCTGAAATTCGGATTGTTAAGTTGGATTGTGTGGATTTGATGTTTATCTACAACATTTTAGTGAACTAAATAAATCACAGTTGGTATCGTTGCAGTCGTGACGCATTCTTGTTTTGGGTCCAAGGATTTGAGAAGCTCTGCTGTAAACGAAATTTCTGAATAGACGGATTAGTAATTGCGAAATTAAGCTTAGCGAGGTTCTGTCGTTTTTTATTCACGCCCCCCCCCCTTTTTCTGTTCTTATTGGCTGGATGGGGGAAAAAGTTGGAGATAAGACTTCTGAATACAAATATAAGCGCTCTGATGATATCAAGTACATGCCATTTCAATAGTTATAGCTGATTTTTTTTTAAGGAATAAGGTCTAAAGAAAATTTTATCATTTTACTTTTTCATTGATTTCCTTCGAAATAATCAATAGTGTTCAGAAAGAATAATCCCTCAAAGTATTTCATGTTAAAAGCTTAGCTCAAAATAAACGCTTGAGGAAATAAAAGGATTATGCTATTTCCCATCAATAAGTTTTGACATATGAGAAGTTAAAAGAAACGTCCTTTTAATTTATAGGCTACATCCAGACTAGGTCTGACACAGTAACGTAAAATATTGGGAGGGTTTGGGTGGGGATAGAAATTAAATACAATTTGCTAGAATAACCGTAGTAAACAGAAACACTGTACTTGAAATATATTTCGCTTTATGAAAAACATTTTTAAGGCGATTTATCTTTTCCTGAGAAAACAATGAAAAACATCAAAAAAAGAGTATTATTTAATTTAAAATAAATTGTATTATAAAAAACATTGCATTGACAAACTTTTACAAATAATTTAATGGTGTAGACTTTGAAATGAAGTGTTAATTGATTGTTAATAGTTTTTAAGCAATACCAAATTTAGTGACGTATTCGTGGCCTTTTGAATTCTTGCTTCCTCCAAACTTTCTAAACACATCAATATAAACAATTTAAATACACGTTAAAAACCAAGTTTTGGACTATAAATCTTTTATATACGAGACATAACTAAAAGCATGTTAATTATAATAATTTCAAAATTTTAGTTATGTCTCGTAATATATGTTTAATATATATGTATAATAGATGCGCACCGATCGGGAATATATTTTAAAAGTAGTTTCAAAATAATACGCACCTTATTGCGCGAAGGGAAAGGTTGTTCAATATAATACGCACCACGACACTCTAGCAAACAAATTAACATGTTACATACAGATAAATAAATATGATCTAAAAATTCATTATTTTAATTAAAGTACATGCGATCCATCTGAAATTTTAATACCTCATTTTTTACCATCGGCACGAGTCTGCTTGCAAAATTTCACCTCGCTAGCTTACGAGCAAGTGGGTTAAAATTGATCCAAAGTTTTTTCGGCTCCTAATTAAGGTCTAAGCCAAGAGTTAATAGCAAAATACCCGCGCTTTGCTACGGAAATTAGGATTTCTGTTACCGTTGGGAACCTACGTAAGACAAATTCAAAACACCATTTGATTTATACCTGCTTCATGATGGATATACTACATATATTATATTCACAGTCTTGTCCGTCTGTCTGTCGTGGTCCCGCAGAAAAACAAAAACGAAAAGTAAAAAATCACTACAAGTAATCCTATCGAGGTGATAATTTTTTTTTCTTATGTTACCATTGCGGAAGGGTACTCAACAACTTCCCAAAGTTTCATGCTCCTACATACACGGGAAATTGGATATTTAACGATTAGTCTGTTTTATATAGCTCATATTATAAAAAATACATTTGGGCCCCCTGCACCCCAAGTAGTGATAATTTTATAATGTTTATGGTTGTTACCATCGCGGGAGGGTATTCAACAACTTTCCAAAGTTTCAAGCTTCTACATACACGAAAAGATGAGGAATTAGTGCTAATTCAGTTTTATATAGCCCATATAAGGAACAAAACGGGTTTGGGCCTCCGGCCACCCTTGCGTGAAAATTATTTTAAAATTCGCCAATTATCGCCATAAGGGTTTACTTTGCAAGTTCCCAAGTTTCATCCTTCTACTTTCACGGAAATTTGGAGAATTAGTGATGAGTCAGTTTTAAATATAAGAAAAAAAAACTACATTTGGGCCCACGACCCCCAGAAAGTGATAATTTATATATTTATTTAACCTTTTACCATCGCGGAATGTTGCTTAACAACTACTCAAAGTCTCATGCTATCTACCTTCTCCGGAATTAGAATGATTGTTTTTTTATTTGTATATAGCCCAAATATGGGGAAAAAAGGTATGGGCCTCCGGCCCCCATGAGTGTGAATTTCAAATTTCTTTTTCGTCTGTTACCATTGCGGAAGTGTACTCAACAACTTCCCAAAGTTTACTGCTTCTACCTACATGGGAAGTTGTAGAATTATTGATAAGTCAGTTTTTTATATAAGAAACAAACTATATTTGTGCCCCCGGCTCCCAGAAAGTGAAAAATTATATATTTTTTAAAAATCTGTTAGCATTGTGAATTGTTACTTAACAATTACCCAAAGTTTCATGCTACACGGGAAATGGGAAAATTAGTGATTTTACGTTTTTATATAGCTCATATGAAGAAAAATTAAACATTTGGGCCCCAGGCCCCCAGTATATGATAATTTAAATATTTTTTTGCCTGTTAACATTGCGGAAGTATACTCAAAAACTTCCCAAAGTTTCATTCTTCTACCTACTCGCCAAATAGGAGAATTAGTGCTTTTTAATTTTTATAAAGCCCATATTAGGAAAAAAAAGTATTTTGGCCCCATAGCTGAAGTGTACTTATCAACTACTCCGAGTTTCATTCTTCTACCTACACGGGAAATATGAGAATTTGTGATTTTCCGTTTTTATATAGATAGTACAAGTAAAAAACTACATTTTGGCCACCGGCCCCCAGGAAGTTATAATTTAAATATTTCTTCGCCCGTTGCCATCGCGGGTTTGTACTCAACAACATCCCAAAGTTTCATTCATCTATCTAATCGCGAAATAGGAGAACTAGTGATTTTCAATTATAATACATCCCATTTTGGGAAACAAAACAGTTTTGGGCCCCCGGCCCCCTTGAGTGTGAATTTTAAAATTCTTTTACGCCAATTATCGTCGCGAGAGGCTACTTAACAACTTCCAACGTTTCATGCTTCTACCTACTCGGGAGGTGGGAGAAATAGTGATGAGTCAGTTATTTATATAAGAAAAAAACATTTGGGCCCCGGCTCCTAATAAGTGATAATTTAAATATTGTTTTCGCTTGTTACCATCGCGGAAGTGTACTTATCAACTACTCCGAGTTACATGCTTCTATCTTCACGGGAAATATGAGAATTTGTGATTTTCAGTTTTTATATAATCATATAAGTAAAAATCTACATTTCGGCCCCCAGCCCCAGGAAGTTATAATTTAAATATTTTTTCACCCGTTACCATCGCGGGTTTGTACTCAACAACTTCCTAAAGTTTCATACTCTGCCTATCGGGAAATAGGAAAATTAGTGATTTTCATATTTTTAATAGGCCAAAATAAAAAAAGCGTTGTTGGGCCCCCGGCATCCAGGAATGTGAATTTTAAAATTATTTTACGAAAATTTTTGTTGCCAGATGCTACTCAACAACTTTCCAAAATTGCATGCTTCTACCTTTACGGGAAGTTGTAGAATTAGTGATGAGTCAGTAAGGGCTTTGGCTTTTATTAGTATAGATTTAATAAGTTAATTTTATTTGTTTAAGAGCCTTGAAAACTTTTTTCAACACAAATCCCTTTAGGCCGGTGCAAAAGTGATGTAATAAATCGATCAGCCAATGTTTACTTGTTATTAATGTTATAAATTACATATCTTAATCTCTATATTTTATCTTCGATACAAGAAATGGAACAATGTTTATAATATCGATACATCATGAAGAATAATAAAGCATTCAAAGATGTACGCTTTGTCATTCAAACTATTAATATAATTTATTTATAAACTGCTCTTACATCCGGGTACACACGGTCGTATGATTCTCACCTAAGTGTTCATTTATGTTAGCTCAAAAATCTCTTTACAGCTATACATTACGCAATACTTAAAACAATTTTATTTTCATCCTACTCTTAAAGAGATACACTTTGTGATTAACGAGTTAGTTTCGGAGATGAAACATGAAAATGACTCTAGATGATATCGAAAATACAAACATATTCACCACTCACCACATACTGTTGCAGGCAGGCTGTTTAGTTTTAAAATGTATTCATTTTGTTTAAACTCACAAACACTTACATATTAAATAAGAAATAATAGAGCTGTGTAAGAGGGTATGGGGGGCTGTCCATAAATGACGTTACGCGTATTTGTGACGATTTGTGATGATGGTGATGGAGGTTGTTTAAGAAAAGTAGCGTCACATCAAAGTGGGTTACTTTAATAAAAGTTCCACTTAATTATTTGATTGCTTTCAATTTATTTAATGACGTTTTCAATTGCTTCACACGTGTTACGATATTAGAGTGAAGACTTACACTAAATACATATTTAAATGACAAAAAAGTAATTTGCAAAGGGGAATCAAAGCTTTTTGACGCCATATTGAAGGGGGGGGGGTCTAAGTTTTTTTGACAAAGTGTGACGAGAGGGGAGGGGAGTTAAAAATCGGCCAAAATCATATGACGTCGTTTATGGACGGCTTCTAAGGTGTTTCATTTTATCAAGTATCAATTTTAGGTGTAAAGATTTAAAGTCATATTTTGTCCGCCTCCGTCAAAAGTTGTGCTCGTGGGAGAGTTTTTATATCCCTTATATTAACTTCGCGGCCGTCTCATCATCTCATCATCTCATTGGCGGGCGGGGAAAAAAAAGTCGAACATGACCCTTTTTCCGTGATTCGATCGAGCTGAAATTTGGCACACTGACCCGTTTCACCTAACAATGCATCGTATCAAAAGTTCAGATCGATCGAACGTACCGTAATTAAATTAATGCATTTTTAGTTTATCCTAATATGAGGCATGTAATTCAAATTCACGGTTTGTTATTGTTTTTTTCCCACGTGAAAGTTTGAGCTGACGCATTGAGGCGACCCAACGAAGCGACGGGGTGCTTTTGTTTTACATTTTACGTGTCACGCTGAGCTTGGTCAAGCGAATCGGTGACCAGACTTTTCCCCTCTCCCCCTCCCACCCCCCTCCCCCCTAGGGTTATGAAGCAAACTTGAGTTAAGACAGATTCAGTCTGTAAATGTTTGAAAATAATCAATACTGTTAGTTATGTCTCATATATACCCTGGATTTATAGTCAAAAACTTTGTTTTTACGGGTTTGTTTTTTTAAAATCCCTTATATTAACTTCGCGGCCGGTCATCTCAGTCGTCATCTCATGGGCGGGCGGAAAAAAAAGTAAAAAGTGACCCACTTCCCGTGATCCGATCAAGCTGACATTTGGCACACGGACCCGTCTAACATAACAATGCATCGTATCAAAATTTCAGATCGATCGAACGTACCGTAATTAAATTAATGCATTTTTAGTTTATCCTTATATGAGGTATGTAATTCAAATTCACGGTTTGTTATTGTTTTTTTCCATGTGAGTTTGAGTTGACGCTTAGACGTCGACCGTCGTGCCATCACCCCCTCACGACCCATCCCCCGTTAAAAGACAGGGGACATCACTCGGTGTCAGTCCGTAAATATTTGTGGCGTTGAAACATAATCAATAGTTTTAATTATGACCAAAATATAAGGGATTTATAGTAGAAAACTTTGTTTTTACGGGTTTGTTTTTATTAAATCCCTTACATTAACTTCGCGGCCGGTCATCTCTGTCGTCATCTCATCATCTCATTGGCGGGCGGGCGGTAAAACAAAAGTAAAAAATGACACACTTCCAGTGATCCGATCGAGCTGAAATTTGGCACACGGACCTGCCTAACCTAACAATGCATCGTATCAAAATTTCAAATTGATCGAACGTACCGTAATTAAATGAATGCATTTTTAGTTGATCCTCATATGAGGTATGTAATTCAAATTCACGGTTTGTTATTTTTTTTTCCAACGTGAAAGTTTGAGTTGACGCTTTGAGGCGACCCATCGACGTACCCGCGTGCTTTTTTTTACATTTTACGTGTCACGCTGAGCTCGGTCAAGCGAATCGGTGACCAGACTTTTCCCCCTCTACCACGAGGGTTATGAAGCAAAGTTGAGTTACGACAGATTCAGTCTGTAAATATTTGTAAATACTTTTAGTTATGTCTCATATATAAGGGATTTATAGTCAAAAACACCCCCTCACGTCCCATCCCCCGTTAAAAGACAGGGGACATCACTCGGTGTCAGTCTGTAAATATTTGTGGCGTTGGAACATAATCAATACTTTTAATTATGACTCAAATATAAGGGATTTATAGTAGAGAACTTTGTTTTTACGGGTTTGTTTTTTACTAGTCTTATATTAGCTTGCTTTGTAAGTTTAATCGGAACCGTCGGTCCAACTATTTGTTTATAATTTTTTCACCTTCCCAGTTCACTCGTTGACGCCGACCGTCACTGTTCACACCCCTACCGTCCCTGCGCCCAGGGTAGATAAAAACCAGGGGAGACAATTCTGTTCCAGTCTGTAAATGTCGCGTTTGAACATAATCACTACTTTTAGTTATGTCTCATATATAAGGGATTTATAGTCAAAAGGTATGCTGGCTTTGCACTTACTGTAAAATGCGTAGATTAAAAAGTAGAAAATTAGTGCATTTTTAATATAAGACTAGTTTTTAAAAAGTGTTTTTAAGGTTAATTATTTATTTTAATTAGAATGGCGTCGAACGCCGTGAGCCTTAAGCTCTTATAGGTCTTCCCGGGAAATTCTCCTAGCAACTTATCATCATGTTTTATATGTCAGTTTTACGTTTGTGATATCAGCAAGTGAAAATTTGGTCAAACGATTTGATACACAATTAGTAAATGCTGTAAACGTTTATTTTAAATTATTAAAAGACTTGATGAGATTGATGAGATTTTAGACTCTTGCATTTTAACTCACCATGTTTCTTTTCTTTTGTGATCTGCATTCTAACCATCTATTAATCTACGAAACCGAGTGAGCAAAAGTATCTTTATAGACAAAATTATAGATGGGACGTCGTTTTTGCACTAACCCACTACGTTTTAAGAAGTATTTGTCCCCGTGATCTAAAAATAGATAACTTTAAAATGAGCTATGTCGTTTCCCATTTTTAAAATGTAAACAATACCTATATATCAATACACTGAAAGTTCTAATTTTGGCCAGTTACACTACGTATTTCCAAGCAACCATGACAAAGCCTCTTGAATTGCTAAAATTACGTTTACTTGGATAAGCACTGTCTCTACGATACAAAGTGTAAGTTTGTCGTGAGTTCAATAAGGAAATGAGATGTAAACTAGTCAATAATTCAAAAGGGCAATAAACGAGTTAACAGAGAAAAAATTGAGATCTGATGTGTGTATCTGCTACAATTTCTTTTTTATTTAGAGTTATTCAGCTATCGCGGTCGAGTTTTAAAAGTAATGTGTAAAAAAATAGTTTTAAAATCTTTTTTTTTAAAGGACACGCTCTTATTTACATATAGAAAGTGCACTGAAAAGAAGAAACTAAAAATGTTCAATCCGTGAACCTATCGACTGCACATAAAAGCGTGGGCGCCCATCACAACTCATTTCTTTTTGCAACTACTATTTGCATAGAGATATTTTTTTCTAATTAAAATGATAGTAGCATGTATATGATCAAGGTTGTGAAACTTTTAATGTTCATGTGCAGTCGATAGGTTCACGGATTGAAACATTTTATTTTATTTCTTTTTAGTGCACTTTCTATATGTAAATAAAAGCGTGTCGTTTTTGGAAAAACATTTTTTTAAATATTTTATTTTCTACTTTTTAGTATCAAATTTTTTAAAACTGATTTTACGACCTTATTAATTTAATTTAATTCGTTAAACTTCATTGTCAATATCTTAAATGTGATAAAAAAGAGATTATTAATTACAAATTTATGTAATAAAAAAAAGTTTCCCCAACTGAAAATTGAACCCCGCACCTCCAGGTCAGCTCTAATACACTATCGCTAACAATTCGACCACCAATTTCTGACAAATTCTGACATCAACACATTGAAATTGCGTGTATCCCTCTAGGGTGAATTGTGGCGTGGTTCATTGGGTGAGCGATAATATAGACAAAAACTAAAAACTAAAGATGCATTCATTTAATTACGGTACATTCGATCGATCTGAAATTGTGATACAATGCATTGTCATCCACAATATATCTGTGGTAAAATTTTTAGATCTCTAGGACAACCAGAAGTGGCATAATTTTACGTTACAAGATTTGACGGATACAACATACAAACAGTGTGACTTAAATAAAAGCGTGTAAAAAGTTTCAATTTTATTGTAAATTCAGAAGATTAAGGAAAAAAAGGGGGGGGCAGCGTTACTCGGGCCGATTTTATACGGGCTGTAATTTATTAAACACGAGCAACAAAGACCGTTCAAGGACGTTCCGCCATCGTTTGGTGGCATGTTTTAACTCCCCTCCAACAGCCGTCTCGACCGGCATACATGTGCATCACGTCACAAATAATATTCATTATAATCAAAATAAATAACTCGTAAAAAAACAAACCCGTAAAAACAAAGTTTTCTACTATAAATCCCTTATATTTGAGTCATAATTATAAGTATTTATTATTTTTCAAACGCCACAAATATTTACAGACTGACACCGAGTGATGTCCCCTGTCTTTTAACGGGGGATGGGAAGTGAGCGGGTGTTGGCACGACGGTCGACGTCTAAGCGTCAACTCAAACTCAATGGAAAAAAACAATAACAAACCGTGAATTTGAATTACATACCTCATATAAGGATAAACTAAAAATGCATTAATTTATTTACAGTACGTTCGATCGATCTGAAATTTTGATTCAATGCATTGTTATGTGAGATGGGTCCGTGTGCCAAATTTCAGCTCGATCGGATTAAGGGAAGTGGGCTTTTTTTTACTTTTGTTTTTCCGCCCGCCCATGAGATGATGAGACGGCCGCGAAGTTAATATAAGGGATTTAATCAAAAACAAACACGTAAAAACAAAGTTTTTGACTATAAATCCCTTATATATGAGACATAACTAACAGTATTGATTATTTTCAAAAATTTACAGACTGAATCTGTCTTAACTCAAGTTTGCTTCATAACACTGGGGGGGGGAGGGTGAGAGGGGAAAAGTCTGGTCTCCGAATCGCTTGACCGAGCTCAGCGTGACACGTAAAATGTAAACAAAAGCGCCGCGATGCTTCGATGGGCCGCCTCAACGCGTCTACTCAAACTTTCACGTGAAAAAAAAACAATAACAAACAGTGAATTTGAATTACATACCTCATAAAAGGATAAACTAAAAATGCATTAATTTAATTACGGTACGTTCGATCGATCTGAAATTTTGATACAATGCATTGTTATGTGAGATGGGTCCGTGTGCCAAATTTCAGCTTGATCGGATTACTGGACGTGGGTCATTTTCTATTTTTGTTTTTCCGCCCGCCCGCCCATGAGATGATGAGATGATGAGACGGCCGCGAAGTTAATATATGGGATTTAATAAAACAAACCCGTAAAAACAAAGTTTTTTTACTATAAATCCCTTATATATGAGACATAACTAACAGTATTGATTATTTTCAAACATTTACAGACTGAATCTGTCTTAACACAAGTTTGCTTCATAACCCTAGGGGGGGAGGGGTGGGTGGGAGGGGGGGAGGGATGGGTGGGAGGGGGAGAGGGGAAAAGTCTGGTCACCGATTCGCTTGACCGAGCTCAGAGTGACACGTAAAATGTAAACAAAAGCGCACCGTCGTTTCGTTGGGTCGCCTCAATGCTCAAACTTTCACGTGGCAAAAAAACAATAACAAATCGTGAATTTAAATTACATACCTCATATAAGGATAAACTAAAAATGCATTAATTTAATTACGGTACGTTCGATCGATCTGAAATTTTGATACGATGCATTGTTAGGTAAGACGGGTCCGTGTGCCAAATTTCAGTTCGATCGGATCATTGGAAGTGGGTCATTTTTGACTTCTGTTTTTCCGCCCGCCCATGAGACGGCGGTGAAGTTAATATAAGGGATTTAATAAAACAACCCGTAAAAACTAAGTTTTTGACTATAAATCCCTTATATATGAGACATAACTAAAAGTATTGATTATGTTCAAATGCGACAAATATTTACAGACTGAATCTGTCTTAACTCCCTTTTGCTTTTAACCTGGGGGTGGGGGGTGGGAGAGGGGAAAGGTCTTGTCACCGATCGCTGGGCCGAGCTCAGCGTGACACGCAAAATATAAACAAAAGCACGCCGGTACACCTGGGTAAAACACGAGATGTGTTCACCTGTAGCTGGGGTGAAGTCAAGTGACCCGTAAAATGTAAACGATTGCGACTGCTACATATAGTTTATATAGATAAACTATAAATGCATTAATTTAATAACTGTACGTTCGATCGATCTGAAATTTTGATACGATGCATTGTTAGGTGACACGGGTCCGTGTGCCAAATTTCAGCTATATGCCTTACGGGAAGTGGTTCATTTTTTACTTTTGTTTTTCCGCGGTGCCCGCCCAAGACAGACAGAGAGAGACGGCGGTGAAGTTAATATAAGGGATTTAAAAACAGAGCTTTTGACTATAAATCTCAACGCGCATAACTCAAAACAAAGTCTTGGAAGAAATACTGCACCAAAAATAACTCGTTTTGAACGTTTGCGTAAACATGTTCGATATGATTGGCTGTAGGAGTCATATGTGTTTAAGGGACCAATCGCTATCGGTAACTGGACAGAACATTGCCTTTTATTATATAGGATATTCAATTTAAAACAACTGCATAGCATATGAATATCTGAAGAACAAAACAATTTAATAATTGAATATTTTACAAATTCATGAGCTTACAAGATACATTCAGATAGGTCTGTAGTGTGATAATATAAGACTAAGACCGCATCGCTCTCTGATGCTGTGGCTAAGCGAGGATTTGTGTTAACCTGTGTGTTAAACTAATTGTGGCACTAGTAAGTGTTAGTGTCAAGCTGTGTGTTAACTAATTGTGTCACTAGGCACTAGTAAGGGTTGGAGTCAGTGTGTTAAAATAATGGTGTCACTAGTGAGCATTGGTGTCACTAGTGAGCATTGGTGTCAACCGGTTGCGTTAAAGTAATGGTGTCATAAAACCCCTTTTTTCTCCATGCATCTCATTTTGTTTAAAATGTTTCACATACGAAAGATGATCAGAAATAAACATACATAACGCCCATAGAATGTAGGTATTTTATATAATGTAAATACGTTTAGTTACATTTATAGTCTAACTTTCAATTATTAAAAGTTTTACTTTTCTAATTAATATGATTACACGTAAAACAAATTATATTAATAGCAGATTATATATATAAATCCTTTTTGTTTTTGAAACACTTCTCTCTCATGAAAACAAGAAACCCAGAGGCTAAGAAATATTTAAATGTTAAACGGGGAAATTTTTATTGGCCCTAACGCCACAAACGGGGACATTGAGTGCAAAAAAAACCACCACAAAAACTAAATAACTATTAGAACAATTACAACAACAACAACAAAAGCAACGATAAATTTATGTGCTTTCATTTATTAGAATTTCACTGACGTCTGAAAGCAAAAATCAAAGCCATTATATTGTTTATTTTTGCCAGCTCGAAAAGGAAATGAATGTGGCATTGCTGTAGACCTACTTACAATTGTAAGACATTTTCTGCATCACAAATGATAACACATTTCGCTCTTTTTTGTAATTAAAAACATTTTTTTGTACAGTATTCATTATATTATTAACATCTAATCATGGACAATATATTAACAGAATCGCAACAGTATTTTTTTTTCATTTTTGTCCCGGCAAAATTACCAATTACAACTCCACACAAACGCACCCACACACATGATAATTGAAGTGCCCTAACTCAGTCTTAAAATACGAAATTTGTGTTCATTACCTGAATAAGGCCTCTCGCCTATTTTTAAATCCTTTATATTAACTCGTGGTGTCTGCGGCCGACCGACCGACCTTGCTTGCTTGCTTGCTTGCTTGCTTGTCGCCAAAACTTTTGATCGATTTTTAACCCACTTGCTCGCAAGATAGCGAGCTGAAATTTTGCAGGCAGTTTTGTACCGATGATAAAAACAATGTATCAAAATTTCAGATCGATCGCATGTACCGTAATTAAATTATTGATTTTTTAGATTATTTTATTTATTCCTATGTATCATGCTATTTTTTGAGATAGAGCGTCGCGGTGCGTATTATATTGAACAACCTTTCTGTCGCGCAATAAGGTGCGTATTTTATTGACAGCTCTTTTTATAAACATATTCCTGATCGGTGCGCATTATATTAAACACGTTTTACGACACAACTACAATTTTGTATTTCTGGATGGTCTGGCGCTGCGTATTATAATGAACATTCTTTTAATTACTTCTCGTACATAAAGGATTTATAGTCAAAAACTTGGTTTTTTACGGGTTTTTCTTATTAATTCATTGAATAATGCCCTCTTTTCAAAAAAGTTTGGACACCCCTGGCATAGGGCATGGCGCTTCAAGGGGAATAACGTAAATAAAATAACCACATAATAAAAATTAACTGACTGCTTCAATGTTTCTTCAGACTGCTCTTCTGTTTTAAATATATACCGTAAGTAAAAAAAAATATATTTTAAGAACACATAAAAATGAGATTATATCTTCAAGAACAAGAAAAACCGTGTTAAAAGCATGTTATCTTGCTGAAATCCCATCCAAATAATAACGAACAAATTGATGCCCTTCGTTTTGTATTCATAATTTAATGGATGTCTATTAGTGTCTATTTAATATTATTTGAATTTCAATTTCTTTTAATGTTCTATAGCCAACAAAATAGTTATTTCTAGGTACAACGCAAAACATAACAGCGTATTATGTCATTTATTATATTCATTAACATAAAGTTTCAGTCACTGTTACAACATAATTTTGTCAGAAAATGAGCTTAAATTTATTGAAGGTTTTATTTAACATTTATTTCAAACCTATGTAATGTAAAGAGCCTAGTTACTCATGTGTGACTAAATTCTCTGCATTCACTCAATTCTTCTTAATTACTGATCACACTTGTCTTCTCATATTCAAACACCAAACTCCTAGACTGCATGAACACTTATGATTATTTTAATACTTCACTCATTGACTCCAACATGTACTGTGCTCTAACTTCACATAAGTAAAGACAAACTGTCCTAAGTCAATTCTACTATCTCTGTCTATCATCTACAGTCTACCCTCTACTCGAATCCAGTTACATTTGTTCCCACAAACAAAGCACTGGATGACCCCCCAACCTTGCTCGAGCCCCAGAAAGCAATCTATCTTCTCTCCAGTGGCAAAGCACCTGGTTCTGACGCCATACCAGCTGAGGTCTACATGGAGGGGGGAACAACCCTGACTGAAAGACTCCACCAGCTGTTTCTTTTAATATGGCAGCAAGAGACGATCCCGCAGGACTTCAAAGATGCCACAATCATACATCTATATAAGCGAAAAGGAAGTAGACAGGCTTGTGACAACCACAGAGGAATATCCCTGCTTTCTATCGCAGGAAAGATCCTTGCCAGAATCCTGTTCAACCGCCTCACAGTCCACCTTGACAAAGGACTCCTGCCTGAAAGTCAGTGCCGATTCCGAAAAGAGCGAGGAACCATCGACATGGTGTTCGCTGCCAGGCAGCTGCAAGAGAAATGTCAGGAGCAGAACTCCGACCTGTTCTCCACCTCTGTCGACCTGACCAAGGCTTTTGACACTGTTGGCAGAGAGGGTATGTGGAAGATCGTGGCCAAATACGGTTGCCCAAGGAAATTCATCATCTTGGTGCAACAATTCCATGTGGGCATGCAGGCCAGAGTCCAGGACAGCGGGGATTTTTCTGATCCTTTCCCAGTCACAAACGGTGTCAAGCAGGGCTGCGTCCTGGCACCAACACTGTTTAGCCTCATGTTTTCCGCCATGCTGACAGAGGCCTTCAGAGACGAGGATGTTGGTGTTAACCTGAGGTACCGCACAGATGGCATATTGTTCAACATTCGGAGGCTCCAGGCAAAAACCTAGGTTATGACAGACATCATTGGAGACCTGCTGTTCGCCGATGACTGTGCCCTCAACGCTGTCTCAGAAGCCGACATGCAACGCAGTGTAAACCTGTTCTCCGGCGCCTGTACAAACTTTAGTCTAACAATCAACACCAAGAAGACTGAGGTCCTCCATCAGCCCGCGCCTGGAAGGCCCTACGTAGAGCCCAACATCACTGTCAATGGGCAGAGACTCAACACAGTGCACCGGTTCACATACCTAGGCAGCACACTGTCTCAAAATGTCACCATCGATGACGAAGTGAACGTCAGAATTGCTAGAGCCAGCTCCACTTTCGGCAGGTTGTACCCTAATGTCTGGAACAGAAGAGGCATTACCATCCAGACCAAGCTGAAAGTGTAGAGGACAGTGGTGCTCCCCACACTGCTATATGCTTGTGAAACTTGGACTGTTTATCAGCGCCATGCAAGAAAGCTTAACCACTTTCATATAACAAGCCTCAGGAAGAGTCTCGGCATAAAGTGGCAGAACAAAATCCCAGCATCTTCGCCCTCCTGATGCAGACCCAGCTTCGCTGGGCAGGGCACGTTGTGCCAATGCCAGACGAGAGACTGCAAAAGAGAATCTTCTATGGTGAGCTCAAATATGGCCAGCGTTCCCACGGAAGGCAAAAGAAACGCTTCAAAGACACGCTGAAAGCCTCAATGAAAGCGTTTGCCATCAATCCAGACACGTGGGAACGAGCTGCAATGGACCGATCCACCTGGCGCTCTTCCATCCACGAAGGTGCCAGGTCCTGCGAGTAAAACCGGATCACCGCCGCAGAAAAGAAGAGGCAAGCCCGAAAGGCCCGTACTGTCAACATGGTGGAGTGAGCAAGCTACATCGATCCACTTTCAGGGCATGAACCGTGAAATGGCGTGAGGCGAATGATTATTTCCGATCGATTATATGATATAAATAACATAGGCAATGTTTATTTCATTTTTGACAACAAAAACTTTTGTTCGAATTATTTTTCTTATATATTTTTGTTGTTGATGGGGTTATCAAAAATTATTTTTGGTTATAATTATTAAGTAATGAGACAAAATCAATAGTTTTCACCAATAGAAAAAAATAATCATTAAAGTTTTCCATTAATTATCTTTTAATTTGATTTTTTAAAATGCATTGCAATGGTGCAAATCTTTAAATTTTAATAGCCAGAAACCTATGAAGTGTAGAAGTGTGAAGACTGGAAATTGAACAAACGATAAGTAAATTTGTTTGTATAAAATTGCAAGTAAATACTTTTTTCCCGGGGCCAGTAGTGTCCCTGAGTCCAACCAGCTCCGAATGGGTAACTAACACTAGCTAGAGAATAAACAACCCCGTAAAAATAAAGTTTTTGACTATAAATCCCTTATGTATTAGACATAACTAAAAGTATTGATTATATTCAAACGCGACGAACAATTACGGACTGAAACCAAATTATCTCCCCTGGCTGTAAAACCGGGGGAAGGGGGGGTGTGGACATCGACGGGTGGCGTCAACACGTTAACTCAATTGGCACGTGGAAGAAAAACAATAACAAACTGTGAAATTGAATTACATATGTTGTATAGAGATAAAATAAAAATGCATTAATTTAATTACGGTACGTTCGATCGATCTGAAATTTAGATACGTTGCATTATTCTGTGACACGAGTATTCGTGAAAATGTTTACTCGATAGCATCACGGGAAGTGTGTCAATTTTACTTTTTTTTTCCACAGGCCAAATACAGAGAGAGAGAGAGAGAGAGAGAGAGAGAGAGAGAGGGGGGGGAGAGAGAGAGAGAGAGAGAGAGAGAGAGAGAGAGAGAGAGAGAGAGAGAGAGAGAGAGAGAGAGAGACGGCGGTGAAGTTAATATAAGAGGATTTAATTTTTTTTTAAACGTAAAAACAAAGTTTTTACCTAAAATCCCTTATATATGAGAAATAATTAAAAGTATTGATCATGTTCAAACGCGGCAAAACATTTAAAGACTGAATCTGCCTTAACTCCCCTTTGCTTTATAACCCCGGGGGGGGGGATGGGAGAAGGGAGAGTTCGGGTCACCGATCGCTGGACCGAGCTCAGCGGGACACGTAAAATGTAAAGAGAAGCACGACGGTACATTGATGGGTGGCGTCAACGCCTGAACTCAACTGGCACGTGGAAGAAAAACAATAACAAACTGTGAAATTGAATCACATATGTTGTATAGAGAGAAACTAAAAATGCATTAATTTAATTACTGTACGTTTGATCGATCTGAACTTTTGATACAAGGCATTATTAGTGACACGAGTCTATCTGAAAGATTTCATCTCGATCGCAATTCGGGAAGTGTGTCATATTTTTTATTTTTGATTTTTCCGCCCGCTCAAGACATAGAGAGAGAGGCAGTGAGAGACAGACGGCAGTGAAGTTAATATAATGGATTTTTTTAAAAGGTGGCTGGGAATAGCGTAGAACCCTCATAGCCGTGGCCTGTGGCCATGCGTCACTTGGCAATAATTTCTTATCAGAACGTAGGACGCAATAATCTTCTGTATAGATGGATTGCGCGTACTCGATAAAAATTAGAGTGTGTCAAACTAACAATTTTTCAAAAGCCTAACTAACTTGTCCTTGTTTGATAAATAGGAAATATTAAAAATTCTGAATTTTACACAAAGTATGTTATAATGGGGGTTGTAGGGCGCCGTAGACGCCCCTTTGTTTTTTGATGTTATAATTAACCATAATCAAATCCTCTTTTCCAAAATAAAAAAATGAGCTAAAACAATGACGTCATATAATATTTTTTTACAGCGCATCTTTAATTTGCACACCTTTTGATGCATTGGTGCAGTAATGTGGTGCGCTGCTTTCTAAAATTAGTAGCGTCTTGGACAGACACTACAGACGTGATAGAGTTACAAATTATGTATATTGATACTTGCTTTAATCGCCAAAAAATTTGCTATCTCGTACTTTGACTTGAATATTCAAATAAAATTATGTCTTCACATAAAATTTTAGTAAAATTCAAAGCATCCTTTAAGTATTTAATTATTCTCTCTGATTAGCCTCTGGAAAACATTTATTAGCACTACACGTTTAAACATGATTTCCTGCATCATTAACTTCTGAAAAGTTAAGTTCCCAGATATTAAATGTTTTCAAATGTCAAAGAAAAAAAATTATAACTTAAAAAGTAAAAAGATTTCGTTGTGATTAACAAATTTCCTGAGTCTATTTGTGTGTTTTTTCTTTTCACATGCATCTGTCAGGTTTTTCTATCGCTTTCAAAATAACATCAAAATGACTATTTGGTTATTCTCACTAATTTGTATGTTGTGTGGACATGAAAAAATTCGTAACAAGGTTCTATCTTATCTTATCTTATCTGTTTACAGACGCTCCTTCTATAAAGAAGATTATTGCGTCCTACGCTTATCTATGGTTTGTGTTTAGTCCTGCATTTTTATTAGAGATTTAAATGTTGATAAAGTGTTGGTTTTCCTGGATTCTTCAGGCAACCCATTCCACGCCCGAATTCCGGACGGGAAGAAGGAAAACTTGTATGTGTTTGTTCTTGCATACGGAATAAGAAAGTTGTTTTTATCCTTATGTCTATCTGAGGGTTGTATTAAGTTATCTTTGTGTTGTATTTCTAAATTAGAATTAATTGCTTTATGTATGATTACTACTTTGCTCTTGGTTCTTCTATACTCTAGTGTTTCAAGGTTAAATGATTTAACTAATGGTGTTATTCTTGTCAGTTTCGAATATTCTCCAGTAATGAATCTGGCAGCTCTTTTTTGAATTTGTTCTAGTTGATCAATGTTTTATTTGTTCCTTGTGGAACTCCTGAGTTAACCTTTATTGGTGCAGATTTAGATCCATTAATTATTACAGTTTGCTCCCTGCCCAAAAGGAAGTCTTGGATCCAGTGATGTAAGGAACCTGAGATTCCAAAGTAGTTAAGTTTTTTAAGTAAACTAAGGTGGTGAACTTTGTCAAATGCTTTTGAGAAGTCTAGTAATATTGTATCTATTTGATCATTTTTGTCCAAGCCTTTTGATAGTTCATCTATTAAACCTATTAATTGTGTTTCACATGATCTGTTTTTTCTAAAGCCGTGTTGATGTGGGCATAGGGCATTATATTTGTCAAGGTGGTTAACTATTCTACAATATATTATGTGTTCTAGTAATTTACAGGTGATACTAGTAAGTGAAACAGGCCTGTAATTACCAGGGTCTGATTTATCCCCTTTCTTAAAGAGTGGAGTTACGTTAGCTAATTTCCAATCCTGGGGCACTTTACCCTGGTTTATAGAGGCTTGAAAGAGAACTACAAGGATTGGGGACAGTTCATTGCTTAGTTCTTTTAATAATCTTGCAGGCAAATCATCTGGACCAGTAGCTTTGTTTATTTTTAAGTTTTTTAGGAGTGAATGTATACCTATCTCATCTACAGTTATGTTACCTATTTCCTCCATTTTATTTAAATTTATTAAAACTTTCTTGTCGCCTGAGGCAGAAAAAGATGATGCAAAATATGTGTTAAGGATATTAGCTTTAGTTTCATTATCATTATAGGTTTTATTATTTGAGCCTTTTAGTGTGGCTATTCCTGAAGGTTCCATTTTTTTAGATTTGATAAAGGACCATAAGTTTTTATTGTTATCTTTGGTAATTACATTGTTTATATATTCATTTTGGAGGTTTCGGCTAAGTTTTTGTGTCAAGTGTTTAATCTTTAAGTATTTTTTGCGTATCCTATATGAATAGGTAGCTTTATATTTCTTAAATAAGTTCTCTTTTAGTTTGCATAGCTTTTTCAATCTAGAATTGAACCAGCATTTGTTAATTTTATTTGATGTTAGTTTTGTTGGAACATTCTCATCCATTATAGTTTTTAGATTTGTTTTTATATCTTTCCAAATTTCTTCTACTGGGCTATTTGTGTTAAATTTACTTAGGAAAGTTTGTCGGAAGTTAGCCGCTGATTGGTGTAGTTTTATTGAATTACATTTATTCCAAAGATAGATTATTCTTCTAGATATCTTATTAATTTTAGTTTTTATTGTATTGGTGACCCTAACAATATCATGGTCGGACAGTCCTGGAATTATTTTATAGTCTAACACTAGTCCTGGTCTATTTGTTAGGAATAAATCTAGTGTTTTATTTTTCCTTGTTGCTGTTTTTACTATCTGTTCTAGGTTTATGTTGTTTATAGTGTCTAAAAAGTGTTCATTAATTTCTTTGTTAGTTTGATGATTATCAATTGTATAATTTTTCCAATTTATATCTGGAAGATTAAAGTCCCCCATAATCCATAGAACTGCATTTTATTATTCTCTTTTATGAAAGTTAATTGACTACAAAGATTGTTCATGTATTCTAGGTTTGTATTCGGAGGTCTATATATACTGCATACAATCAGTGGGGATGAGTTTGGTGTAATTATTTTACAATAAATAGACTCTATATTAAAATTTGGCTGTGTAGTAATTTCTTCAGCTATGATATTTGATTTAATTGCAAGTAGCACTCCTCCATAATTGTCTGTTCTGTCTTTCCTAAAAATATTATATTTGGTGTTTAAAATCTCAGAGTTATATATGTTGGGGTTCAACCAAGTTTCAGAACCAGCAATTATGTCTGGTTCTTCTGTTTTTATAAGTAGTTCTAAATGTGGAATTTTATTTTTTATGCTTTGGAAATTAACTATTAGTGTTTTGAGAATGTTTTGGTTTATTATTATTATTAGATTTTTTATGGGTAATTTTATGGGTTTGTGTGGTAGGTTTCATTTTATCTAATGGTTTATTTATAAAAGGATTAGCCAAAACACTGTAGGAGTTTGTGGTGATCAGGTCCTTATAGTTAAATAAATCTGAACTGATTTGGGGGAACCCACAATGTATGCAGTGCCAAGATGCATATTTATTTCTTAGGCCTATTGCTATGTGCTTTGGTATGTTAGAATGCAGGCATGCAATGTGGTACGATTCATTGCAGGTGTCACACTGAATGGTTCTAATTTACCAAAAATAGTTTTGGTGTAAGATCCGTGTCTAACTTGGAAAATTTAAAGTTAATATGATGGACACCCCCTCATGCTGCTCTCATAATATTCAGAAATTTCCATCTGTATGTAAAGGAAATTTATTTTTCTCAATTAAGTCCATGTAACTCTTAGAAATTTTGTTGACTGTTTTGGAATTTAACGGATACAGCGATTTTTTATTTTACAAAATGAGCTGCTGAAAAACTGGAATCATTTCGAGTTACCAGTCAGGGTAATAACGTCACACTACTTCAACCCCTTGGTTTTTCAGTTCATTAGCATAAGTATCATGGATTTTGACGTTTTAGCATCAGAAAACGTCACATATTTTATTATAGTTCTTTCATTACTTTATTCGTTTTTACCTTTCTCTTAATTTATTAAACCCCATTTCAAACTTTTTTCAATTTTTAGAAGAAAATTAACGACGAGAAAGTTGCCGCCCCAACTAGTACAACAGTGACTATTTCTAATACATATGCCTCTTGGTTTTTCAGTTCAGTAGCATACGTTTCAAAAAATGTATATACTATACGGAGTTTGGCGTTTGAGTAGTTGAAACGTTTACATATTTTAAGATGGTTCTTTTATTTCTTTTATCAATATCTTATTCGGTGTATATTTTATTTTGATAAAAGCTGATAAAAGCTAAACTTGCTTTAAATTTTCTTTCTTGCAAAGCTAATTACGACGAGAAATTTGCAGCCCCCAACAAAGTGCCGCCTGGGCATTTGCCCCCTTGCCCCGCTCTTGCTACACCACTGTGGAAAAGTATGTTTTTTTTTGGGGGGGTGGGGGTGTTTTTTTTTGTAAAATGGATCATTGCATCGTTACGTACCATTAGACCGATTTCATATAATATTAAAAACTTTATTACAGCTTATTCTACTTGCTTGGGCACCGTTTTGTAATAAATCGATATGTATTCTGTTATGGTTAAGAGCGTTTGTTATGATGACTCATGTATACTCATGAGATGCCAGAAGGATATCGAGTAAAATTTGAATTTTGAAAAGTAACATAAAAAATTATTTTTTTTTAAATCAAAAGGGCTTTCCGTCAAATACAAATTAATATGAACCAAAACAAATTTGCACATTTTTGTTAATTAAATAAAAGCATTATGTGTAGAAAGTATATTCTACATGACGTAATTCATAATTCAACATATAAAACAAATTAGATTTACGTATTCATTAAATTCAAATTCTTTCCTTAAATTTGGCGCTTATCTCTACTTGTGTACGAACATTGTGCTTTCATGCTAGTCAATCACGATTATATTATACTAGCAACAAAGCCGTCAAAGGCCGGGATAAAATGTAGGTTGACCTGTGAAGTTCATGGTAGTACATCACAACATTACCCACCCCCGTCTATCCGGAGACCCTACCTCCCCCCACATTGCGGTCTGTCCAGAGACCCTACCTCCCCCCACACCGCGGTCTGTCCAGAGACCCTACCTCCCCCCCCCCACACCGCGTTCCGTCCAGAGATATAATAAATAGCCCGTATAAACAAAGTTTTTGACTTCAAATCCAACGCGCAACGCTCAAAATAAACTCTTGGAAAAAACTGCACAAAAATAACTCGTTTGAGCGTCGTTCAATAATTGTCATTGATTGGCTGTAGGAGTCTGTAGGAGATTGTGGGAACAATAGCTATAGATGACAAAACATAACATCGCATTTTATTATATAGGCATAGGATAGTTAAGTAGAACACAAAACGTTGCACAAAGCTGAATATCATTAAATTAAGAAAGTAATTTATGCGATCAGTCATATTGCCCAATACAGCAGCAACAACAAAATTGATACTTTTCTACCAGCTGACAACGACGATAGAACAATTAAATTTATTCTGTATGGAAGGCTTCACAATTCAAACCAAACGTCAAATATTAAAGGTCAGGAAGTAATGGAGGTCATGTCGTCTGCGTCACGTGATGATTAGTCGCAGGGCCTCGCTGACCGGCTAGATCAAGTGATGCGTAAAAGACCAGGCGCATGAAACACTGTACAAGTGAATGGCCAGTCTGAAAAAGTCGTGCATGAATGACCGTGCTGATAAAGCAACGCATGAGCATACATACATAAAATAGTGATAGTTCCTTATTCCCTTGCCGAGTAGCCCTTGCGACTACTAGACAATCCTCTTTACAACAAAAGAAACCTCGCTAACCAACTTAAAATATATTAGAGCCGGAATAATTACACGTATTTTTCTTTTCTTTTTAAATCCCTTATATTAGCTTCACAGCCGTCTCTCTCTCTCTCAGTCTTGGGTTCGAGGTCGGTCAGGCGGAAAAACAAAAATAAAAAATGACCCATTTCCCGTGAAGTCATCGAGCTGAAATTTAGCACACAGACCCGTTTCACGTAACAATGCATCGTATCAAAATTGCAGATAGATCAAACGTACCGTAATTAAATTAATGCATTTTTAGTTTATCTATATAAACTAAATGTAGCGGTCCCTATCGTTTACATTTTTACGGGTCACTTGACTTCAGGCCAGCCACCGGTGAACACATCTCGTGTTTAAACCAGGTAAACCACCTGGATTTGAGTTAACGCGTTGACGCCACCCGTCCATGTCCACACCCCCTCCCTCTTCCCCTAGTTTTAAAGCCAATGGAGATAATTTCGGTTTCAGTCTGTAAATGTTTGTAGCGTTTGCACAAAATCAATACTTTTAGTTATGTCTCATATATAAGGGATTTCTTATCAAAAAATTTTTTTTATACGGGGTTGTTTTTTTAATCCCTTATATTAACTTCACCGCCATCTCTGTCTGTCGTCATATCTCACTGTCTTGGTTTGGCGGAAAAACAAAAGTCAAAACTGACTTACTTCCCATAATCCCATCGAGCTGAAATTTGGCACATAGACCCGTCTCAGCTAACAATGCATTGTATCAAAATTTCAGATAGATCGAACGTACCGTAATTAAATTAATGCATTTTTAGTTTTTCGGTCCAGCGATCGGTGACCAGACTTTTCCCCTCTCCCAGGCCCCCCCCCCTGGGTTATGAAGCAAAGTTGAGTTAAGACAGATTCAGTCTGTAAATGTTTGTCGCGTTTGAAAATAATCAATATTGTTAGTTATGTCTCATATATAAGGGATTTATAGTCAAAAACGTTGTTTTTATGGGTTTGTTTTATTTAAATCCTTTATATTAACTCGTGGCGTCTGCTTGCTTGATGCATTGATTGCCGAAAAATCTTTGGAACGATTTTTTACCCACTTCCCCATATGCAAGCAAGCTGAAATATTGCAGGCAGACCCGTGCCGACGATAAAAATGATATATCAAAGTGTCAGATCGATCGAATGTACTGTAATTAAATTAATGAATTTTTAGATTATCTTTATGTATCTCTATGTAGCAGGTTACTTTTTGTGCTAGAGTGTCGTGGGGCTTATTAAATTGAACTAACTTACTAATACTTTCCTGTCGTGCCATGCGGTGCGCATTATATTGGTGATACTTTAAAAAAAATATATTTTAAAATAACATCTGACAATTAAAACACACATAGACATTTCACCATCATCAATTAATAGCATTAGACAAACCAAGCAAAAATGGTCATTTCATTATCGTGGGTTAAAAGCATAAGACAAACCAACCAAAAATAGTAAGTGTATCATTATCATTGTTCACGTGCTAACCTTACACAAACAAAAAATAATTAGTCATTTCATCATTAAGATTAATAGCATAAGACACAGTGGCGAAGCGAGGGGGGCCAGGGTGGGAGCAAAATGCCCCGGGCATCACTTTGCAAGGGGCGACAAATTCCTAGTCGTTAATTAGTTTCTTAAAATGAAAATTTTATAAGAAAGAGGAGTTTTTAAAATGGAAATTAAAGAAAAGCCAAATAATTAATTAATTAAAGAAATAAAGGAACTATTAAAAAGCATGTGAACGTTTTAACTGCCAAAACTTCAAACGCCTTATTGGATATCAATTCTTCTGATACTAATACTACTGTAATAAAAAAAATGAGGCTAAATTAGTATAATAACGTGACACTGATGGGGTGATAAATTATTAAAATTTTACAGCCGCCGCTGTTGTAAAATGTTAGTGGGGGGGGGGCGGCAAATTCATCGTTGTTAATTAGCTATCGTTTAAATGTGAAAATATTTTTTATAAAAGAAAAGAAAAGCCAAGATAAAAAAAACGAAATGAAGAAATACGAGAGCGCTTCTAATGCAAAATTTTTTAACTCAATTATAAATATTAAGTATTTTGATTCTAATGTTATTGAGCTTGAAAAAATAGGGGCTGACAGTATGTCAATAACGTGCTGGTATATATAATTGATTCAAGTTTGATTTTTTTCGTAATAATTGGCGTATTTATTTTGCCTATTTTAATTTTAATTTCTTTTGTTTTGTGGCATAAAAAATAATGGAAACAATTGCTTATCTAGTGGAATTAAAACAAGACAAATTCCTCGTTGTTAATTAGCTAATTGTTAAAACGTGAAAATAAATTTTAATAAAAGAAAAGCTAAGCCAAGATATGTACTCAATAAGTGTTCAACACTACCAACGTTTTTTTTTGCAAATGGAAACAATCAGAAATTGGTTAAAAAAGAATAGAATATTATTAAAGACCGACAATTATTTGTTGTAAAAGAGAAAACAAAGTGGCAAGAAGTTCTTGTTAGAATTTGTGACATTATTAAATCCTGGCGAAATTGAATGTGACTTTTTGAGGTCACAGAAAGGGTAATACTATTGCAAATAAAGGCAATATTCTGGAACTAACGCATTAGCTTGCAAAGTACGTTCGAGCACTCCGAGAACATAATGGGAAAAAGAGTGAAAAACTTGTCATATAAAATTCAAACTGAGCTCATTGCATTTTTAGAAGATGCAGTTCACGAAAGATCATCTTTCTTCAATAACAAGATACTAAATATTGATCCATTATATTTGATAGATCTTCATATATTTAACATAAGGATCAAACAAGTCCAGTTGTGTGATATGTAAACATTGAAAATAAAAAAGTAGACGCTGTAGAATCGTTCAAAGATTTCATTCAAGCAAAAGTGAAACTGCTTTGCGACATTTCCGAAATGATTTTGAAAAAATGATAATCTTAAAATAAAGGACTGCACAGGCCCAACGTGCTGTAATGCTTCTTAAATGCTGGAAAGTATTCAAGAGTTCAACAAAGGCGCAAAAACAGAAAATCCCATGTCAAACTCGTTCAAACAGTTAAATCTAATTAGTTAACATGATACTCCAACTGAAAAGAATTCTCAAACTATTTTAGAACTCTTGAGAGTTGGTACGCATTCTTTACCTGGTCCATACACTGTTGGAAATACCTTATGGTTTCTACAAGCAAGGCATTCAGACTTCAGGAAACCAAATAATGAATATATACCATGGAGCCATTTTAAGGTTGCTTTGTAAGCTATAGAGCTGAAAGATACAGACAAAAAGCTCAACACACGACAGGCACAGGAACTTTGCTAGTCGCAATGAAATCTTTTTATTTTCAAAGTAATATTTTAAAAAATGCACGAAATTATTTACAAACGTATAGCTTTCCACAAAAAATTTTCTTATCAGGGGCTATTCACAGGGAAACTAATGGAATGGAATACTTAATGAGGCTTTGACATTTGCAAAAATTGTATGTGGAGACCTCATCCTTTGAATCGAAACTTCCATTCAAAGTACGAGATAACAATTTTGTTGGTGATCGAAGCGAATATGTACCCATTTTACATAGTAAGCAGTTGAGAGGAAAGTTGTATTCTTCATTAGATGAGATAACTGTAGAAACTCATGTGAGGTTTTGACAGTTGTATACAATTTGAAAAACAGAAATGATTTTCGTACACCAGCCTATCTACTGGACTTGGAAATTTTGCATTCAAATTCAAATTATCTAACATGACATTGTCAACCAAGGAATATTTTACCTCCCAGGTCAAAAAAAATAATTACTGAATTCAAGAACAGTTGTATTATTTAAGTTTATTAAGATATATTCAGACTCGAAACTACCCTGCCTAGAATAATATAATAAATTCGAGCATTGCTTACAACTCTCTTAAGTAATGCAAGGTGTTAAAGTAGCTTTTCTTAAATTAATTTACTGAAAAATTAATTTCGATTAATGATGATTGACTAATCTAAAGCTATTTTGGTTATTGAGCACGACATGGCTGAAAACATTGATACATGAAAGGTTGTTCCATGAGGGAAACAAAAATCAATTTTATTCAAGAAATTAAAGCTGTTCTTTTTATTTTGAACATAAAAATGAATAGTCTCCTTATTATTAATTTCTAATAAAAACTATACATTTTCTTCTTTATAACTTTTACATGTTTTTTTTTCATTTTTTTTGGCGGGCGGTACATTTGGGTTATGCCCGCGCTACGTCGCTGATAAGACAGCAAACATATTCAATCAATTCATCAGTCTTAAAATTCCAGTAATAGCATTACACAACTACCAAATTAATTATCTCATCAATCTCATAAATCAGGTAATAGCCTTAGTTCGCCTAAAGTTTATAACCATAGTTACATTGACCCCTAGAAAACCATAGAAATTATTTAATGAGACATAAAAATGTACAGTCAATGTAAAAGGAAAACAACAAGGAAAAAAACTACACATGGTAAAGAATTACTTACATACAACATTAGTCAATTAAAACACGGTATCAAATCATATAGTCATCGTTCAAATAAAGAAATTCACACACTAACAACCAAAAATTCATATAATAATCCCCCAGAGCATTGCTACAAAAATTACAACGCCATCAATTTGTACCACATTACTTCATCAGCAGAATTGAAATCATTTCAAAGTCTCATCTCTCTGCTCATTACACAATAAGACACACACAAAATTTGAGCAAAAATGATTCAAATTGGCATAACCTTCATCAGCAGATTGTAAGCATGTTACCGCTGCCTAACCTGCTCATAACACATTTAATTATTTACACACAAGAATGACCCCAAAAATGTTTCTATTTGTACACACGTACTTCCTCGGCAGACTGTTATCATCAACCTGCTCATAAAAAATTTATAAATTGATCTACACAAAAATCAACAACAAAAAATTGTGTTCCAATCTGTACAACCTGAATTCATTACAGTAAATCTAAATATTGACACCAACAACAAAATATGAACTACAACATGTTTAAACCCAGCATGTTACACATTATGACAGAATTACATTAAGAAAACTATTTTTACACACACGCAATTAGAATAATCAATTTCATCTTAACTCAAGCAGCCATAGCCAGCTGACTGTCCATGCTCTTGTAGAATTCTGGTAGCCAAGGAGTCTCAATACATTTTCTCATATGTCTTTTATGAGTTCCAAAGTCGGACAGCAGGACTTTGTCCCCAACATAACTTTAGCGGTTCTCCGGTTGTGACGTGCCGCCGCCCTTCTCTCGCTCCCTTTGGACTGTCCCTATTTTTTAAACTCTGTATTTGACCACTGAACGATGCGGCTTCACAAGTGATTTGCCCGACGTCTTGTCAACTTTTCTGATCATGGTTTTGCTAAATCGTTTTGCAACACCCACTCTCTCCTTTCCAATATAAGCTCGGGGCAGTTGCCAAGGGCGCCACCTCAAAAGGGTGCCACTAAATCTCTAATGTTTAAATTTGTATTTAAATAAATACAGTGGAACATCTCTAAGTCGAACTCAAAAGGACCCGAAAAAAAATTCGACTTGGAGTTTTTGAGTAAGGGAAAATGAAGTAATAGTCGCCGATTAATCAGGGACAATTGTAGATACTGAAAGGGTGAAGGCACAGCCATACCGGCTAGTAGGCATGACAGGAAAGAGAGGCGTGTCTATGTTTCATAAAGCCAACTTGCTTTGCCGACGCAAGCCCATGAGAGGAGACACCTTCCCTCCCTCCCTTCCCCCACTTTACTTCCTCCACAGTGGAATGGGGGGAGTAAAGATTTTGTTGTTAAAAATAGTCACAGCATGCAGCAAAGGTACGCGAATTAGTTACCACTCCTCTTTCTTGTCGTTGTCATTTTTGTACTTGCCAGGGTCGCTTAATTCCTCGTGGAATGCACTAAGATAATATTTTACGTTCATTAACGTGGCTCTACGGAACACGTATTCTGAAATGTCACTCCAGAATAATAACCCAAACGCCTTGGAAAATTCGACTAAGAGAGGTTAAAAGCCAAAACTCTTGGAGTTAAGGAGATCTAAACAACATTAGTCTTATGGAATTTGGCCAGGACCTAACAATTAATTGATATAGGGTGGTTTTCGACTTAGGGAAGTTCGACTTAGCGATGTTCTACTGTATTTCCCTTTCATCCTCGATAACAAAAAAGTGAATAATTAATTATATTTAAACATATTTCAATTAAAACATTATAATATTCTTATAATGTTTGTGGCCTTTGTGGGGCTTCTTATCATACAAATGTCAATATGATTTTACAGTCTTTCTTTGAAAAAAAAATCTTACTCTCCCCATCTCAATGTCGAGGGAGTAAAGTGGGGAAGGGGGGGGGGAAGGTGTCTCCTCTCATGGACTTGTGTCGGTATGTCAAAGCAAGCTGGCTCCTTTCATATGAATCATCACCACCCCTATTTCGTGACCAGCCTTCTAGCCGCTAAGGGTGTCCCCCGCTCTCAATATCAACATTGTCCTTGATTAATCTGCGCCTATTACACCAGTTTCCCTAACTCGAAAACTCTGTAAGTTGAATGTTTCCCCCCTTGAGTTCGATTTAGAAAGGTCCGACTGTATTAGCAACACGCCAATACGCCAGCTAACTGAAGTGGTGAGCTGTGTGGAGTGTTACTTAAATTTACTTTTAATTGTGAGTTTATATCGTTATGTCTGAGATATTCAGTATCACACATCGACACTATTGTTTTTATTTATAAAACACGTTACTTCAAGCTTTGATGTATTCTTTATTAACTCAACAATATCCCGTTTTATCTACCAATATATTTTGTATTATTTAGTTAACAAGCGTATCACTAGTAAAAAATGACGGAAGTTTTCAAAATAAATACACATCAGATTTAAAAAAACGTAATACAGAACTTTCATTTATTTTATTTATTTTTATTTGATTCATTTATTATCATATTGAACAATTTTATCCGGAAAGTTCGAAAAGAGTTATTTTTGGTGCAGTAATTTGGTGCGCTGCTTTCTAAAATTAGTAGCATTACATCCACACATATGTGCGTAGGTACATACAGAAAACGGGAATTGTGTATATTGATTATAACGAACTGCAAACTAGTAATTGTTCCCGTCTTATGCATTTTTTTAAATTCACGTTGTATGACTGTCACTGTAAGACTACGTATTATTGTCATAAATAAAATAAGAGAAATTCAATTATTTTTTCTAACAAATGATAAAAATTAAAAAATCTCAAAGCTGAAACTTGTCATGTTATCAAGGGCGCCAAAAATAAATTAGCCAAGGGCGCCAAAAATCCTAGTTAAGCCTCTGCGTTCTGTCAAGCTAACTTATACCCTGTTTACCAATTTCACACATTGGTCTACTGACCACCTGGACTGCGCTACTGCGTCGACATTTCTTCACACCAAAAATACACTTTTAACGCCTCTGTCCCCTGGCGGTCCTTGATCTCGTATCTAAAAGCTCCTGGCGGTCTACTCTCACACACATCAACAATATGAGACACAACAAAAATTTTGTATTTTTGAATTTTTGCTCGATGCGTATTATAATGAACATACTTTTAGTTATGTCTTGTAAGTAAAAGATTTACAGTAAAAAAACTTTTTTTAAAAGTTTTTTTTTAACTTAAAAGAAATGAAAGCATTATTTGTAAACATTAGTGTATTAACAACAGTTTTATAAATTGCAAATGTGCTACCTTTTAAAAATGCTTCCAATATCCCGTTTTTATACAGAAAAAAGCTATTATTTGTAGTGTTTAATTCTGGAAATCTTCAAAGTATTCCCATTATTTTTGTAAATAACAGATCATACACATATTATTCATTTTTTTTATAAACTCGTTCTGTATTATACAGAGTTCGCTTAGCATTAAATAGTGAGACTCTTCACGTGCAACCGGATTTAATAAATTGTATGGTTTAATTTTTATTTTACATTTTTTAAAAAAAGTTAAGTAAAGATATTAAAATATTTAGTAATTGTTTTCATTTATGTGCTGAAAACTTTGTTTTTAATAATAAAATCAAAAAACAACTTTTGTTAAAAAGCTTACTTTCTTAAGATTTTTTTCACATCAAACGACATACTCTCTATAAGAATAATGCACAACATGATAAACAATAAGAGAAAAGATGTATCAATTTTTAAAAAATAAATGAATTGATTCATTTCTCATTTTTAAAATAGAACTGATGACATAATATTAGATTTCTTCGACTTTAGCCGCATAGTATTATTAGGTAATAATGTTTCTGAATTAGAAACAGATAGTTTGCTTCTTTAAATATATTGTTATTCTTTTGATTATTATTTTTATTATATTTATAGTAAAACAAAATACATTTGCTCTATTAAAATAGACTAAAAATAATTAAAATTAGTATTCCATCAGTTTTTAAACTTATCACTGATTAATTCACTGGAAGTATACTAACTGAAAATATTCATGTTCGTGACTCTCGAAGAACGTCTCACCCTGATTTAAACCATTGAATATAAACACTCATTTCAAGTATGTATTTCTCTAAAACGATATCCTTCAAATGTAAAGTAAAACTAATGTAGTCAAGACGGCTGAATATGTGCTTACTGCATCGTTGAGCTGTGTGGTACCCCCAGCCGCTTTGCAGGTGTATCCCAAACAAAAATACAAGGCGTCCATCATGCGTAGTCCGAACATGCCGCCCGTACACGAGTAGGTCATGAGTTCGACCTCCTGAGACTTGACCATGTCAGGTGAGTACATGGCGCCAATGACCTGTTGGTCAGTGCTCATCATGTTGGCCTTCAAGAGCTCGTTCACTGCGGTCCTATAGGCCTGGATGAATTTTCTCATCACCTGAAGCGAAATAGAAAATTGAATAGTCTTGCATATTTTTATAATAACAAACTGTTCTGTTCGCTTTATGTGTGGCTCGACGAATGGTTGTTCAAATACAGTGATATACGTTTAACGCTTCAGAAGAAATATCGGTTAGCACGATATTATAATACAGTCACGACAATCTATTATGTATGTTATAGAAAAGGTAATGCTGTACATTTGCTAGTTACATGAGCTTTTATATTTTGAAAACTTAAACGTCGACGCGATCCTCTTATCTTAAAGATGTTTTTATCTATATCTTAGAGCAGGGATCGGGAAACCATGGCTTGCGAGCCAGGCGTGGCTCTATTGGTGGCTGCATCTGGCTCTCAGACAAATATTCGATTATAAAAAATAAAGTTTATTCAGACTCCTTTGATCTACATAATAATTACATGTAAAAAACATCATAACAATGTTATTAAAAAGAATTCAGAGACATAATTAGTGTACTTTTAGTGTACAGGAGTTAGACAAAATGCACACATTTACTTGAATTTGAAGTTTTAAACATAATGTGTGGCTCTCACACAATTACTTTTCAAATTATGTGATGTTTATGATTATGGCTCTCTCAAACAAAATGTTTCCCGACCCCTGCTTTAGAGCTCTCGTATGGTACGTTGATCAACGGAGTTTACGCGTAGTAATACTGTGTATAATACGGTATAAATTACTCAGCATTGAACTTTCGATGTTTCAATTTGTACTTACATAATGAAACGAACGACAACTTTTCAGGTTGAGCGAGCAATAAGAACGAAGTCGAGACGAACACCATTGAATACGGAATTATAAACATACGGCAAGTCCTATAAAGTTTGAAACACATTCTAACCGGAATTTTTTATAATTTTTTTTGTAACGGAAACGTCATGCAATTTTATGTGTTCCTCTGTCGAGATTCCTAGAACCACATGTTTTTTTCAAAACTATCACCAAGGGTGCCATTCAAACCTTTTTAATAGGCGCAACCGGATCGTGAACGTATCCAAAGGGTTACCGCAATGCTTGACTTTTAAAATAAAATAAAAACATAGATAACTTTCAGCCACGCTATTCGACTACGAATTGTAATAATTGTAAACGTTCATTGATTATATTCAACTTTCAGCTGTGTCAAGCAAATATTTGTGACCCGTGCAATTGATATTGATATGGAGACAAGGGGACCTCCGAAAAACTTTTTCCGATTCTTTTCATGCATAAATTTATTTTATTTTAAACAAATGTCAAGGTTGTTAATTCTTTGAATTTTTACCCTTAAGATTGCTAATCTTCTTGTAACATATTTCTGTACCATGGCTTGGTTCTTTGTTGTCTTTTTTTTTCTATAATAACCTACTTTGTAAGGTTTGAATCAACTAAATAAAGTGGGGTTGTTGTAATTTTAAATCATTTGTATTAACGCGTGGTGTCTGTTTGAGCCCTTGCTTGCTTGTCGACCAAAATTTGGATCTATTTTAACCCACTTCCTTGTAAGCTAGCGAGCTGAAATTTCGCAGGCAGTTTTGTACCGATGATAACAACGAAGTATCAAAATTTCAGATCGATCGCATGTACTGTATTTAAATTATTGAATTTTGAGTTTATTTTATTTATCTCAATGTATCATGTTAAATTTTTGAGATAGTGTCGCGGTGCGTATTATATTGAACAATCTTTTCTGTCGCGCTATAGGGTCGGTATTTTATTTACAAAACTTTTTATAAACATATTCCTGATAGGTGCGCATTATATTAAACATGTTTTACGACACAACTGCAATTTTTTATTTTTGGATGGTCTTGCGCTGCGTATTATAATGAAAATTCTTTTAGTTATGTCTCGTACAAAAAAGGATTTATAGTCAAAAACTTGGTTTTTTACGGGGTTTTTTATCTTAAATTTGACGTGAAAAGTAAACCCATCTCTTTTTGTTTTTACTTCTCATTTTTAGACAACTTAGCACTGAATGAAGAGGAGTTTTAATGTTTGCATTCGTAATTACCTCGTGATTAGCAAGAACGAATCCGCCAGAGACCCACACTTCATTATTACTTATGTAATCCCAGGGCTTTAAAGTCTTCATGCTCTCCCTGTCTCCAACTTGGGAAAATCCTATTCTGCTGCTGTTAAAATTGTGTGGGATTTCTAGCTGAAAAGTTTTGCTCTTACCAGGTTCCAGCATGTTTCTGATGGGAAAAATAATAACATGGTAGACAGTTTTTAAAATAAAATAAAAAACTTTAATAAAAAAAACTTAAACTTTGATAACGCTTTCAATTACCGCATGTCTACTGCAACGAGTAAACACGTCGGCTTAAAGACGGGACGGCCTAAAATCATCTTTCAAAATATTGTATCACAGGTGTTTAAATTTGAAATATCTTTGATGAAACATTGTGTCTGCTGTTAAGTTGAATAGTTTTTACAAAAAGGTTCACCTCAATTTCTTTAAAATCCAACGCTCTCAGTCCTAAAAACAGATATTCCTTATCGCCTTACTCGTTACTAACCCAGCAAAAAGGAAGAGTGAAAGGAGAGATGACTCAACAGAAGAGATACAATATAATAGGTAAGAGATTAAGAAAGGTATGCGGCGAAACAGACAGTTAATGAGAAGGTAAGAGAGACAAGGTTTAATACATGTGGTATTAAAACACTTAAAATCTAAATTTATCTCGTAATTTTAAACGAGACGTTATGTTTTAAGCTAATAAATGTTTCCTAAGAGGAACACTATGACAAGTAGAAATTCTGACATTTTCAACGTTTATCATATGAAGAACTGCAAGAAGTGCACACGATTTTTTTTTCACCGGTATTTTTTTACATCTAATTAATACCTTAGCTCATTATTTAGCGGTATTGTGCTTTTTTTATGTTACCGAACAATATTTCTATAGCAAATTACCATTTACCGTCATTTCTTACGTAAGTTATCAAAACAGTCGCACTGTCTCTCAAAGTTGAGCGTGTTCTTTCGGCTGTATTTATAAACCATGTCGGCCCTTTGGGCAAATGAAGCTGGGTTCACAAGTTTCTATAGCAACGGCATACGAGGGTATTGTGTGGCTAGCGCAATGCCTAGCTGTCTTTACTTTACCCAAAATAATGGCAGTTACCCATCAGAGCACGTGAGACTCCCGAGCGTCTTTAAGCTTTGCGAGTGCGTCTCTGCATTTAAAATGGACTCCGGCCTATGATTCTCAAATATTCCAGGTACATTTATAATTTAAAAAACAGGGTATTAGTAGGCCTGACAAGACGTAACACAACAGCGAACGTTTCGGCAAGGAGCCTTCCTCAACGGACAAATAGTACACACATGAAACGAATAACACGAAATAATAATTAAAAAAAAACACTTGGCTGCGGTGAAATCCAAGCAGTCCAGTAGGGATGTCTTTACTTTTACTTTTTTTTTCAAATATTCCAGCTGAATAAATGTGCCGCTCTGCAACACTGCCTCCCTCAGCCATATTATTACTGAGTGGCATTGCATAGCTGTCAACTCATTGTTTTCTTTTTCTAGAACCGTTTTAAGCACCTAGCCACACACACACACATTAGAGAACAAGATAACGTGTATATTTAGATAAACCACGTCTTTCTTCTGTATGTAGCTGTTTACGAAAATGTATAAAGGTATTTATAATTAAGCATTAAGCAGGTTATTGGTAATTATGGAATTAATATAATCAAGTCAATTAAAACTTGAATTTTATTTCCAAGCATGCAAAAAAACAATTACAGACATATATACCTAAAGTAACCAAAGTCCAGCCAGACCAGGTATTCTGTCTGGACAAGCCCCATGTCCAGGGCCATCTCCATGACGTCATACTTGGCACTCATGGCACACGAGTAGTTGGCGTTGACTGTGTTTGGGTGATGTTGTGGGTATTTGGGTGTTGCGTAGATCTCTTTGATCTTCTCGTAGTGGCTGAACGCATGGAGCTGGCTTCTGTTGACCTTGACAATGGTGGTCCGGTTTTCGGGAAAACGCGATCTGATTTCTCTGCAAAGAAATAATTTTGTTACAACGTAAAACACATCAAACCTGTCATCGAAAGGGTCAAGACTATTTTTTTAAAATCCAAATTATTATTTAAGAATAAGGCACTTAAAGAACATATGTAAGAAAATGTCAATCTCATCCCATATAAAACTTTTGAATTTCGTGAAAGTATATCAATCTCTACAACTATTTGATTTATTTTGTAATGTTTAATTCTTCGCTGCTGTTTTATCTAGTTTAGGCGTTGAAACCTTTTCTAAAACTTGTTGTTTTTTTGTTGTTTTTTTTATTAAATTTTATTCATAGCAAAACTTCAAAACTGACCTAAATTTTACAATCAAAGCTTCATCCTCAAGAAAGGCAACCACGGGGTTAGCCAGCAGGGTCCATGCCTTCATCCAACTGACATATGTATCTCTTGTGTAGTAAGACTTCCATCCGCCTTTTTGGAATGTACCGATATCAAAGTACATTGTTATGATAGTGATGCGTACCGTCTTGTTCCCAGGTTTTTCCTGGAATTGGGTGTGAATCACAGAATTCGAATTCAGTGACGATGAGTTGAGACTTTCGGCCTGGAAAAAATTAAACTTTCCTAGAAGCATTTTGTTTCTTTTCATAATATACTTTTACGGTTTTCAGAGTTTCAAAAATGATATACAAATAATTGCCGTCGTAAAAAAATTTAAGATCAACATCTTTCTACATTGATTTTAATTATTGGTATAGGGCAGGGGTCGGGAAACTGTTTGTCTGAGAGAGCCGCAAACACCACATATTTTGAAAAGTAATTCTGTGAGAGCCATGCATTATGTTTAAAACTAAAAATTCAAGAATATGTGTGCATTTGTGTAATTTCAACACTAAAATAACAATACTTATGTCATTGAATTTTTTAAAATAACATTGTCATGCTGTTTTAAATGCAATTGATATGTAGATCAAAGGAGTCTGAATAAACTTTTTTGTTTTAAATAATCGAAAATATGTCTAAGAGCCAGATGCAGCCATCAATAGATCCACATCTGGCTCGCGAGCCATGGTTTCCCGACCCCTGGTATAGAGAATAAGGCTACTGCGGTTTAAACATGCTGTCGTTTTGTTTGAAACACATTAAGAAAAATTCCGTGAAGTCTGGATCTTCTCAAGAGAGGTCGTAATTCAGTCGTGAACGGCATACAACGATCATTAATCGGCCTCAGCGAATGTGAAAAGTGGCAAATGGTAATTTTTGTTATATTATTCACCAAACATAAAATAAATTTTAATTGAAAAAAAGTATGCTAAAATATGTTTTTAATATTCTAGCTTAAATTTTTAGTAACAGAAACGTTATAGTCATTGGCCAATTAAGACAAATGATTTGCGACAGCAGCGTTTACAGTTACAGACTTCAAAAATAACAAGAATAATGAATGAGGTCTTTTGAGTGTAGTTCCGGCAGCTTCTATTTTAATGGATTATACGTGAATAGAAATCTCAAACTTTGCCCATTAATAGTATTGAAAAGTTCTTCATAATTTTTTTTTAAAATTCACTTAAATTTCGAGTATAATTTTTTATGACCCCATTTATGTGTACAAATAAATTCACCTTTAAGGCACAAGCGACTTAATGTGCGTCACCTATGAGTGCCTTCTGTATGTGTCTGACGCATTATTTTAACTTAATCTTTTTAAAAATTAAATTGCCTTAAATAAATTCCGTAATTTTTCTAGCAACTCTTTTTTTTAAGGGTAAGGCCACCTGTAATAAATTTGTTTTCTCCTTAGGTTTTGAAAATAAATGAATAAATAATTGAGCTGGCTTGTGTAGCTTGGGTGAATTTGAGTGTTTCGTGGTCTGTTTACTTCTTGCTGGCCGTGGTGAAAATATTGAGCGGTCACCGGATCTAGTAAACTCTATGAAGTTGGCGAGGAGGTCACAAGTCAATTTTGTATCAATGCGTATTTTGAGTTCATACTCCCCAAATCTTTCAAGCAGATCGAAATAATGTGCTGTTAGGCAAAGGCAAAATTTCTCTCCGATCAAACGGTAGTGGTTTTTACTTATTTGGTTTTCTATTCTGCTTGGCAGCTCTCTAAAGCCCAGACAGATATTTTCAGTCGTGCAGCTGAAATTCTTGGATATTTTATTAATCTGACCTCTCAGTCTACAACGCAATGGGAGAAACTTTTCCCTCGTCCACTTTCCCTCTCTGCATATGCCTGGTATTTCATGCCATACTCGTTTTCTTCTCGTTGATTTGGGACAATTACCTCTTCCCTACTACAAAAGTCTTGCACTGCCAGATACAGTGACAGATTTTATATCGATCTTGTCTCCACATCGGACATTAAGGAGTATTCGGGCTTAACATTGTACTTGGTTGAGTGCTTGCGGCCTGAAATTTGACCTGCACTCTCTATATCAGGGTGGTCTTTGAACATTGACGTCCCCTTTCCTGGCAATTTCCACAAAATTGGTGGCCCTTTATCATACCGAGAAACCACATCCTTGTACATTTTTTATGATTTCTAAAGGTGTATGTAATAGCTACGCAGTTCTCTCCTGTGTATGCAAAAACAGATTAGAACTGAGCGCCTTTTTAAAAATCGATTTCCAGGTAAAAAAAAATAATGATGAAACTGATAACTTTAAAATTGTACATAAAACATTAACGAATGAAATGAACCAATTGTTTTAGGACCTGTATCTCTGTCATCAGTAGAAATGTTCGAAATTTGTTTAAGAAATATGAAACTATTGCTAAGAATTTATTTTTAAAAATATAAAAGAGTAGGATGTAAAATAATATACCAGTTCAATATTCTATTTTAATAAATAGCACCCTATTATACCAATCATGTATTTTAAGAATCTAGCAAAAAAATAGGAAAATAGAAATAGTAAAAAATAACAACATACATAGATATCGTGAATGTACATTCTCTTTTGGGTCGAGCCGC
>CALYLW010001604.1:7234-55372 GCA_944989445.1 Ampullaceana balthica | reverse complement strand
AGATATCAAATGTTTTGAATTAAATTTACGAATTTTCTGATTAATGCATTGTCTTCGAAATAAATTGCTGCTAATTGATGAAGGCAAAGTAAACAAAAAATATTAAAAACTTACCTTTAATACTTGAGTTGAGTCATTCCTGTAATCTAAAGAATAAAATATTAAGTTGACTTTTTATTGAGTATGACACATATTTCAACAAAAATTTTGGAGAATGACACAAACTGATTTGCCATTATGTTAACTGAAAACACAAATGTTAAATATTTATTTACCCTTTATCGATTATTTCTACTAAGATTTTATAATATTTACATTAAAAAGAAACACATTACAGTTAAAAATATGAACTTAAATATCAAATAAGAAAGTCTAAAATACCAAAAACCCTACAATGTAACACTAAGTCCTTTTTCCTCTGCAGTTTAAAATTTTTAAAAAATTACTAATTAAGGCTATTCGCAACGAAAGCTTCTGAAAGTCTTAGTTTTGCTTGATTTTCTTTGCTGTTAAATCCCCAACATATCTCTTAACAGTGCCTCGTATATGTACACGATTTTGTCACTCAAGTGTAGAAGCATGAGTTGAAAAAAAAAGGGTTGGGAATTTACTTTTTTTTTAATCGATTTTTAAGGAAGTGAATTTCATAAATAAAATTAACATAGGATATATTCGATTCACACTTGGGGCTAAGGCTATCCTCAAGGTTGAGTTAGGGCACATGTGTGTGTAGGAGATTCAGAATCATATTTCACAATCCAAAATAAGTTAAAATTAAATTATTTTTTTTTACAAGGAAACTAGCCAAAATCTAAAAATTAATTCACAAACTAGAATTTAACGAATGGAGTTCTTTTCCGTTTTTTTAAAAAGTTTACTAGTTGTGTACTCATATACTAGTTAAATAACAAACTAGCCCACTAAGCTTATTAACTTTTTCTCATAAATTTTGTAACTTATTATTACCATATAACTGGCGCCTCGTGTTTATGTTTTAAAAATAAGATGCTGAACATTCACTTAAAAGGTATAGCAGGGCCGGCTTTAGGGAATTGGAGGCCCTAGGCGAAGTGAATTTGGTGGCCCTAAATGTAATAGAAAAATAAAATAATAAATACGGAAAGAATAAAATTACACAATTAATTAAAAACGACCTGTATTTATATCTAAATGAACAAATAACTAAATTTATACAGCCATGGTCGTGCAGATGTCGTGAACCTTCAACAAAAATAATTTTTTTGTGTTTTTATGGCAGCAAAGTCTGCAATAAATTGTGAATAATCCAGAGACTGGACGATATCTCGTTCGATAGATATAATTACCAGACTGGTAATAGATACCACTACCAGACTGCTGATAGATATCATTACCAGACTGTTGATAGATATCATTACCAGAATGTTGTAGATATCATTACCAAACTGTTGATAGATATCATTACCAGACTGCTGATAGATATCATTACCAGACTGTTCGATAGATATCATTACCAGACTTTTGATAGATATCATTACCAGACTGCTGATAGATATCATTACCAGACTGCTGATGGATATCATTACCAGACTGTTAGATAGATATCATTACCAGACTGTTCGATAGATATCATTACCAAACTTTTGATATATATCATTACCAAACTGCTGATATATATCATTACCAGACTGTTCAGGTGTTCTTGCGTCATAGTAGTCTCAAATAGTCTTTTTGTTTTAGTAATTTCAACTTGGAAAAACTTCTTTCCCCCGATGCAACAGTAATCGGAATTGTCAATGCTATACGACGGGCTATAGCGACATTTAGAACAGCATTATTCAAACCATGATCATAATTAAAACGTAAAGAATCAAGAGAAGACGAATCTGTATCTGGAATAACGTTGAAAAAACAAACCCGTAAAAACAAAGTTTTTGACTATAAATCCCTTATATATGAGACATAACTAACAGTATTGATTATTTTCAAACATTTACAGACTGACACCGAGTGATGTCCCTTGTCTTTAATAAATGGGGGTGGGATGTGAGGGGATGTCGGCACGACGGTCGGCGTCAACACGACGGTCGGCGTCAACTCAAACTCACGTGGAACTGGCAGATAAAAAACAATAACAAACAGTGAATTTTGAATTACATACCTCCTATAAGGATAAACTAAAAATGCTCTAATTTAATTACGGTACGTTCGATCGATATGAAATTTTGATACGATGCATTGTTAGGTTAGACGGGTCCGTGTGCCAAATTTCAGTTTGATCGGATCATGGGAAGTGGGTCATTTTTTACTTCTGTTTTTCCGCCCGCCCGCCCGCCGAGCCCAAGACAGACAGAGAGAGAGAGAGAGAGAGACGGCCGCGAAGTTAATATAAGGGATTTAATAAAACAAACCCGTAAAAACAAAGTTTTTGACTATAAATCCCTTATATATGAGACATAACTAACAGTATTGATTATTTTCAAACATTTACAGACTGAATCTGTCTTAACACAAGTTTGCTTCATAACCCTAGGGGGGGAGGGGTGGGGGGAGGGGTGGGTGGGAGGGGGAGAGGGGAAAAGTCTGGTCACCGATTCGCTTGACCGAGCTCAGAGTGACACGTAAAATGTAAACAAAAGCGCACCGTCGTTTCGTTGGGTCGCCTCAATGCTCAAACTTTCACGTGGCAAAAAAACAATAACAAATCGTGATTTTAAATTACATACCTCATATAAGGATAAACTAAAAATGCATTAATTTAATTACGGTACGTTCGATCGATCTGAAATTTTGATACGATGCATTGTTAGGTATGACGGGTCCGTGTGCCAAATTTCAGTTCGATCGGATTATTGGAAGTCGGTCATTTTTGACTTCTGTTTTTCCGCCCGCCGAGCCCATGAGATGATGAGAGAGAGACAGACAGAGAGAGACGGCCGCGAAGTTAATATAAGGGATTTAATAAAACAAACCCGTAAAAACAAAGTTTTTGACTATAAATCCCTTATATATGAGACATAACTAACAGTATTGATTATTTTCAAACATTTACAGACTGAATCTGTCTTAACACAAGTTTGCTTCATAACCCTAGGGGGGAGGGGTGGGTGGGAGGGGGAGAGGGAAAAAGTCTGGTCACCGATTCGCTTGACCGAGCTCAGAGTGACACGTAAAATGTAAACAAAAGCGCACCGTCGTTTCGTTGGGTCGCCTCAATGCTCAAACTTTCACGTGGCAAAAAAACAATAACAAATCGTGAATTTAAATTACATACCTCATATAAGGATAAACTAAAAATGCATTAATTTAATTACGGTACGTTCGATCGATCTGAAATTTTGATACGATGCATTGTTAGGTAAGACGGGTCCGTGTGCCAAATTTCAGTTCGATCGGATCATTGGAAGTGGGTCATTTTCGACTTTTGTTTTTCCGCCCGCCGAGCCCATGAGATGATGACAGACAGAGAGACAGAGAGAGAGAGAGAGACGCCGGTGAAGTTAATATAAGGGATTTAATTAAACAACCCCGTAAAAACAAAGTTTTTGACTATAAATCCCTTATAGATGAGACATAACTAAAAGTATTGATTATATTCAAACATTTACAGACTGAATCTGTCTTAACTCAACTTTGCATCATAACCCTAGTGGGGGGGGGGAGGGGTGGGTGGGGGGGGAGGGGTGGGTGGGGGGGAGAGGGGAAAAGTCTGGTCACCGATTCGCTTGACCGAGCTCAGAGTGACACGTAAAATGTAAACAAAAGCGCACCGTCGTTTCGTTGGGTCGCCTCAATGCTCAAACTTTCACGTGGCAAAAAAACAATAACAAATCGTGAATTAAAATTACATACCTCATATAAGGATAAACTAAAAATGCATTAATTTAATTACGGTACGTTCGATCGATCTGAAATTTTGATACGATGCATTGTTAGGTAAGACGGGTCCGTGTGCCAAATTTCAGTTCGATCGGATTATTGGAAGTGGGTCATTTTCGACTTTTGTTTTTCCGCCCGCCGAGCCCATGAGATGATGAGAGAGAGACAGAGAGAGAGACAGACAGACAGAGAGAGACGGCGGTGAAGTTAATATAAGGGATTTAAAAATAGTTGCAATTCCCTGCATAAATCCTGCGGATCAATATCTGAACCAGATGCATCGGTGAGATCAATATTCAAATCCATGCAACATTTCATCAAATCATTTTGGTCGAATTCTGCAATTTTTTTTTGAGTTGTGCAGAAAACCAAAAAGACCAAAGTAACGTTCCATTTGCTCAAAACGTGCAGTCAATGACATAACTGCTAGATCTAACAAAACATTTAAAAATTCCACTCGATATTTTTCCTTTGAATCTGTCAATGATTCATCTATGCCCTATGCTTTCATAGGCGAACTGTTTGTGCACTTTCTGTCTTCTCAAGCGTGTGGCAGCTGGAAATATGATTTCATCTGGTTCCAACTCTAATTCTTGGGCCAATTCTCTGGCCGAAATTTGAGCATATACAAATCCATTTTCTTTGATTTTTTATGAAAGCGGTTGCACTTTTTATACATTCCAGTGCAATGTAAAAATTGCTTGTCTTTCGATTGCATCAATTTGCTGATCATATTCATTTGAGACAATAAATCGTACCAGATGACTAAAGTTCGGTCCTTGCTTTTGGATCTTTGACACTTCCACCAATGCATCGTACACTGCTGCTGTTTGATAACGAACAGCTTTAACAGTATCGAGCCTGCATTCCCAGCGTGTATCGGAAATTGGCTTTACTCTCAGATTTTTTGCATGAGTTTTCAAGATCTTCCATCGCTGTGTTGAAGCACCAAACGAAACATAAATTTTATGCAAAACTCCAAAGAGTGTCGCTGCAACCACTGAAGATTTCGCCCATTCTCCAAGAACTAGATTGAAACTGTGACATCCACATAAAATGGTTTCGGATTGAGTTCAAGTAGACGTTTTTGTACACCACGATTGCAGTCTTTGATATTCGCTCTATTATCATATCCTTGCCCTCTGCAGTTCTGGAAACATAAATTCATATCTTCAAGCTTTTTCAAGCATGCCTCCGCGAGACCTAAACCAGCGCTGTCGTCGACAGCCATGAATCCCTAATTTAGGTTACACGTTTGTCAATCTTCTGAAAATGTGTCTGGACAGTTGAATTTAAATTTAAATTTAAATTTAAAAATATTACAATGCAAGCATGCACTGTTTAAAAATAATCAGCGGGTAAAAATTGTCGTAGACTCGTAGTTCTCTCTTTCAATATATTTTTTTTTCCATATGAGTCCTGTGCGAGGCCCCCACTAATCGGAGGCCCTAGGCGGCCGCCTAGCTTGCCTATGCCTAAAGCCGGCCCTGGGTATAGGGATAATAATTTTTAAGATCAATCTCGAACTTTTTTTATATTTATTCCATTTTGACAACCTTATTGTTTATTAAACTTTCATTCAGAGTGTAATACACATTTGTCTTTGAAAAGAGTTTTCAATTATATTCCAAGGAGACTTCTTCTAATAAATGAAACTTTTAATAAATCCAGCCCGCCGACCGATTAGCACAGACATTGCATAAGTGTGCACGTAGCTTTACAAAAAAATGAGATTTTAAATTCTAGTATAAAATGTAATATAGATGCTGTACAGACTGCACAAATCGATTTTTTAGAATGCTCCAATGAGAGAGAATTTAAAGGACAATTGGCCCAGGTTGTCCCAAGGTAATGTGGGTCCTGGCGGTTAGAACAAACATTTCCCCCCCCCCAGTTTCAAGGTGAACCAGGTGAACGAACCCATCAGTGCCTGTAAACAGACTTTAACAATTTCCTAACTATTAAGCTCTGGTAGATCATCTTTATTAACCAGCACGAATACTGCTGTTGCATATAAAAGTATATTATTTTCCATATGAAAAAATATTGTTTTATTTTAACGAGACACGGTTTCTGCAAAGAGCTGAAGTTAAGAGTTATCCTGTAAGAGACTTACTTATATAGAAGTAGAGAGCAATGATCAGGTTAACGATGCCGAAGACTGGAAGAATCCTCTTTCCACAAGGAACCTATATGATGGAATACACATTTTGTTGCTGTTGTTAAAATCAAGTGGCTTTCGTGCACTTTATTAAGAAAAAGCGAATGGTTTGAAATATTTGAGTTGCTTTCAATTATTGAAATTTTTGTGATTTTTGGACTAATTAAAACACCTTCAGTAATTCAAATTATTCATCCTACACTGATCTAATGCAGACACATTCTTTTGTAAAAAATACAAAGGTATCTTGTAATTAGATAACACACATTCTGTGCCTTTCTGGTGGGCCCCACCTATCTTATCTGTTTACAGACGCTCCTTCTATACAGAAGATTATTACGTCCTACGCTTATCTATGGTTTGTGTTTAGTCCTGCATTTTTATTAGAGATTTAAATGTTGATAAAGTGTTCGTTTTCCTGGATTCTTCAGGCAACCCATTCCACGCCCGAATTCCGGACGGGAAGAAGGAAAACTTGTATGTGTTTGTTCTTGCATACGGAATAAGAAAGGTGTTTTTATCCTTATGTCTATCTGAGGGTTGTATTAAGTTATCTTTGTGTTGTATTTCTAAATTAGAATTAATTGCTTTATGTATGATTACTACTTTGCTCTTGGTTCTTCTATCCTCTAGTGTTTCAAGGTTTAATGATTTAACTAATGGTGTTACTCTTGTCAGTTTCGAATATTCTCCAGTAATGAATCTGGCAGCTCTTTTTTGAATTTGTTCTAGTTTATCAATGTTTTCTTTGGTGGATGGGTCCCATACAGAAGATGCATATTCTAGTGCAGGTCTCACCAAAGTGAGGTAGCATTTTAGTTTTATATCTCTATTACATTTGTTAAAGTTCCTTTTTATAAAGCCTAAGGTTTTGTTTGATTTTTTAATAACTTCATTGACATGGGGATTCCATGATAGTTTCTCATTTATTAAGACTCCTAAGTATTTTGCATCTTTAGTTTGGGTCAGTTCTTTTCCATGAATGTAATATTTTGAATTAATTTGTTTCTTTTTCTTTGTTACTCTTAACAGTTGACACTTTTCTGGATGGAAAGACATACTCCAGTTAGTTTCCCATTTTATCAATTCATCTAAGTCTTTTTGTAAAATTTTGCTATCTTGTTCTGATTTAATTGTTCTATAGATTATACAATCATCAGCAAATAGCCTAACTTTTGTACCTGTTGAAATGTTGTTGGGTAAATCATTTATATAAATTAAAAAGAGTAAGGGACCTAGCACAGTTCCTTGTGGAACTCCTGAGTTAACCTTTATTGGTGCAGATTTAGATCCATTAATTATTACAGTTTGCTCCCTGCCCAAAAGGAAGTCTTGGATCCAGTGATGTAAGGAACCTGAGATTCCAAAGTAGTTAAGTTTTTTAAGTAAACTAAGGTGGTGAACTTTGTCAAATGCTTTTGAGAAGTCTAGTAATATTGTATCTATTTGATCATTTTTGTCCAAGCCTTTTGATAGTTCATCTATTAAACCTATTAATTGTGTTTCACATGATCTGTTTTTTCTAAAGCCGTGTTGATGTGGGCATAGGGCATTATATTTGTCAAGGTGGTTAACTATTCTACTATATATTATGTGTTATACCTACTGTCCTGTTAGATTGTCTATGAGCAATCCGATAAGGGAATTTTAGCATATTTTCAATCATATTGTTTCACTCACGATTAGTGAAACAACTTTAACACCTTATAATTAATATTATTATAACTGTCTATTTATTAGACATAAAGTTTGATTAAATATTTGGATCATTTTAGTTAATTAAAAAATGACAAGGAAGTTGTTTACTTGTTTAATTATATCCCCGGCTCCTACCCACACCCCCACTCACCACTCCCCACCATTTTGTTGATATCCATTGTTAGTTCGCCCCCCCCCTCTTTTACTACATGTCATGAAATTTCCGATTCATTTTAAATGTTGATATTTTTATTTTTCATCTGAAATTTGTTAGATTGTCTGATTAAAATTAAGTGCTAGCGGTTAATTTTTGAATTTATGTTCATTTTATTTTTACATTAACCGCTTGATTATCTCTAATGCAATCATTTTCAATACATATACAGCCTTTAACAGATAATTTCAAGTTTAAATTAACTTAAAAAACATTTTGTTAAAATTAAGAAATAAGAAATACTAATACTATCTTCTAAAAGTAGTATGAAATGCAATATTGTCTTTTAATTTATGACTTCCAAAAATTATACCTTGAATTCAATCTTTTAACTCAATGAATGCGTATACGTTTATATGACTCGCTTATTTAAAACAAATTATATGAAAAACTTGCAATACAGCAATATTTTAGCTAATTTTGATTTCTTACTTTTTAAAATTATTATTTCTGATGATAAACAAACCTTAAATTTTGCCATTTTTTTTTAAAATTTAAAAACAACATTGTATCTCTAATTAACCAGAGTTGAGAGATAAACACCTCAGGCCATATATTACGCACATTGCATAATAGATTACAGCACACTCTATAGATTACAGCACACCCCATAGATTACAGCACACTCCGCAGATTAAAGCACACTCCGTAGATTGCACCACATCCTAAAGATTACAGAACACATTATTGATTACAGCAGTCCCTAGGTGAAAGACTTTCCAGGGGTTACAGCACAGCCCGTTGATCACATTACAGTCACTAGATGAAAGACCCGTCCAAAGATTACAGCGCAGCTCAGTTATTACAGTACAGTCCCCATATTAAAGACCCGTCCATTGATTTTAACGCAGCTCAAATGTTACACCACATTAGAATACCATGGCGTCGATACCATCTCGGTTCCAGAGTAACGTAATTAGCCACGCACAAAAAAACGATCGTGTAGTAGCTTCTCCACGGCGAACATATGAGTCAACTAGACTTTATTGCAAGCGTGGTTTCGGGGGGGGCTGGTTGAAAGTGGCCTCACTCCGAAACCCATTTATACATTTTTTAAAAGAAGTATTCGGAAGTAGAATTTGTCATACAGTGTCGCTGAGAAGGCAATGGGACGCTTCATTTAATACCGATCTTAACATTTGTAGTGTGTAAAAGGAATGAACGTTTCCGGGTACGCAACCTGAAATAGGCTAATACATACTTTGGAATCTTGTTGGGTATACAAAAATAAAATACAGATTAAGTAGAGATTGTTTTAATGACATTTCAGATAGCATCAAATGAAAGTCTTCGAATGTACGGGCTCGCATATTTTCTATAACTATTTAAGAGCTAATTTTACATTAAATCCAGGAAGGTGTTACAAGATTAGATATATATATATATATATATATATATATATATATATATATATATATATATATATAATATATATATGTATATATGTATATATATATATATATATATACATTGCAAGGGAAGCAGCGCTCAGAGTTTTAATTAGAAACGGCCATACTGAATGGATTGTGTAACAAGCAAAAAGCCCAGGCGTCGTTTTTTCAATTATCTTGTGTAATAATCGGCGATTTGTTTTATTACCCGAAAAAATTCCACGTGTAACTCCATAGATGTGACTTCCGATTACTAGCATACGTTTATACAGAGAACACATTCAATATAGAAATCTCGGTTGGGAAGATGCACTTATGAACACTTTCAAATCATGAGAGGAAATCACGAATTATAACAAACTATCTAATGTTTACAAAGGCGTTGGGATTGACTCTTGTAATAAATATTTCCCCACTCCCTACACAATAAATTGGGTGCGGTTGTATAGCGTCAGCGCGCCCGGCTGTCGTTACTAGAATCACGGGTTCAAGTCTCGGTGAAGACAGGGTCTTGTTCCCGAGGCTTAAGGACGTCCATGAGTCCTACCAGCTCCGAATGAGTACCTGACATCAGTTGGGGATGCAAAGGCAGCTGGCCCTTGTGCTAGCCACACAATCCCCTCGTTTGCCGTGGCTATAGAAACTTGTGAACGCTGCTTCACTTGCCCCCACAGGCCAACATCGTGTGAAAAGGAAACTTTTTTACAATATAAAAAAGTACATGTTTTTGAAAAAAAATATATTTCCACATTTTCTCGTATGCTCCTTGATTTGAATAATTGAATTTAATATCTACTACAAGACATTGCTAAACTGATGAATTGAGCACAGCATATTTAGCTTCGAAGATTACGATATATGTTCCAGGTATTAAATCGTCTATACCTCTACAGCAAAAAATCGCACCGATTTTATTGTCTAAAGTCTAAAGCTACAACTGTTGCACTCTATGTATGCGAGCAGAACACAATATCGGATCTATAATGAAAATTGATTTTTTTTTAAAATAGGATTGTTTGCCCCATTTATGTAGAACCATGTTCACACATTTTTGTGACTTAATTTACTTTTAGTTTTGGTTTTTTAAAACTTCCTGCTTGTTTTTCTCCGTTGTGTTTTGGTTAAGAACTTGTAACCATATTTCTATTTCTCTTCTGCTTAATGCGTTTTCGATAGTATGTTTGGTAATACATAACGTAACTTCATTTTAAATACTTGTATTTTTTTTATTTGTACATATGAAGGTTTCCGAAACTTCTACACATGTATTTGTCCATTATTAAAACGTTTCATTATTTATTGTTTAAATCACACATGTCGTCTGTGTATCTTGTATTCTATGATTACCTTTTTAGGCAGGCACGATAATCCCTACCAATAGTCTTAATCATGAAACTGAACCTTCCAGCTGGCCATGGCCATCGTCTTTGAGACTGCACAATTTAAATCATTGATTTCTTTTAAAATAAAGTCAAACCTTGATTACATGGATCATAAAATCTTTCAGTCTGATTTGAAACCGTCTTTGTTTATCAAATATATATTTTTTTGATTGTTGTCTCAAGTGCAAGTTTTGGAGCATCTGTATATGTTTTGACACACCAAGAGGAGTTGTTAGAAATATTGACTTCTGCTGCAAGACTTGTGTTGGAGATATTGCAATTATCTTGCAAAAATACTGTCGCAGTTTTAATTCTGTAATGGTTTGCTATGGAGTCAGCTGGATAGAATTCAGAGGATCCAGAAGGATGCTGGAAGGACTGGGAAAGCAAGCGTGCAGCTCATATTGTGCCAATTTATCTTCTTTGCATTGGTTACCAGGGGACTTCTGCTTGGGCAAACGGACTCCAAGGACTTATTTGAACTCCCTTTGATGTACCAACTGGCTCAATGTTTCCATTTTGCTCAGAATGTCGCAGTTGTCTTTCTTTTTTCTGGTAAAACCAACAAGTGGTGTTCTTGTGTTTGACATTAAAAAATGAAATATTACTACTTTGGAGTTCCCGGAATAAAACACGTTTAAGCTTAGTAATATTTTTGTAATATATATATACATGTAAACTTTTAGTTTTCATCTTTAGAAAGTGTTTAATTTTTTTATTAACGATTTAATGTTGATAGATATAGTTTTCTGGGACGAATACAATGAAAGTACTATTCCAAATCTTCATCAAATTTGCAAAATTGAAATCATGATATCAAGGTAATAAGTCTTCTTTGAGCTTGTGACGCCTCAGTTCGTCTGTATCATTTTTTCTCTGAGCTTCTTTTTTCGGGCGAATTGTAATTTCAATGTGGTTACAGCATAAGTTGTTTTTGTTCATTCTTACTTAATTCGAAAATTCTCAGAAACCTGTTTAAAGAGTTGAGTATCTTTTTTCAACGAAACTTTGATTTCATCACAGACAGCCATGGATTGTGTAAAAAGAATTTGTTACAATATTTGTTTCTCCTAATAGTGGCACAAATTCCAACATTTATACACACGGTAAAACGCTATTTAGTGACGCATTTGTAAGTGACTACCAAAAGGCTGAAAATAAGTATTAACTGTTTATGCAACGTTATTTTATTATCGCGTTTTCTATTTCTCGTATAGATATCGTTCATGAATGTTTTTCAAATAATTATTTAAACTTACATTACTACGTCAAAATCGAAAAGTTTTCTTCCGAAAGATGTAAATAAACAGAATTGTTTAATTTAGTTTCCACTGGATTGATTATTGATTTATTTCCCTTGCGTGAAATTTTACCGTGGATTTGGCTAACGGAACCAAAGTTTCATAGATTTAAAACCATGTTATAAGCCTCGACCCCTCGGCCCAACAAATTATCCCATGACATATTCGCACTAAAATTGTTTTGCCATCACAAAATATGATGCAAATAAATCGAACCCACGTGTCCCATGGGACGGATCTAGGAGAGTTTGTTAATGGAAATTATACAAGCTGTCCATAAATGTCGGGATTTTATAACAATAATTGTTTGAAGACACATGTTTCTCATCACACTCATTGATCAATCACCAAGCGCTATCCATCCTGGAGGATAATAATCTTGCAAGTTGACCCCGTCCAACCAGAGTTGTTCCTGTAACTATAAATCTACCGTAGTCAATGGTGATGTCATTGGCCAACCAGGCTGACCACCACCCGTAGGTTCCTCCTGATAATATCACGTGATCACAGCTGGCCAGGACACCAAAGTGCAACACTGACGAGCCTGGACCAAGTATTTGAACGTCTGTAAAATTTAAATTGTCCCGACACCAGGTTAGGTCAGCACTGGCCACCACGAATGTTATGTTGTTTTTGTGGAGCAATGATCTCATTTTGTACGGTAATTTATTTACCAAAATATGTGTTGAATCATTTTTCAGATAAATGTGTTTATATTGCATTTTTAAGAATCGGTAATGAAACATTAATATTAGTTATTGTGTTTATCAGAGTATTACGTGTAATATATTTTTATATTTTGCCCAACACGTCTTTAAAGCGGAGACACATGTGATCCGTTGTTCACACACAAAAGTTTCAATATTAAAATTTGTCATTTAAGCTTTCATGTGGGGCGTAGCATCCTGCCCAATCGCAACTCACGTTAATTTTCATTGAAGCCCAGAAAGAGGATACGCTGTCTCTCGTCGTAAACTAATTGAACAAACGGACCAAATACATTTCTAATCATTGCTCCGAATAACGCATACTCTGTAATACCACAGTGACATTGCCAGCATCACTTCACATACACATGCAAAGATTATCGTAGGGTTCTCAAATTTAAGAAAGAGGATACAATTTTAAAATGCTGGCTGAAATGTCAATCCAACTTTTTTTTCTTACCCTTACAGACGCTGCTTCCATTGTAGAGGGTTTTCGCGCACACACCACGCTGGTCTGTTGTCAAGTGACGCAGCGTTCACGGACTAAGGCTACGAAGGATCAATACCCAGCCGCCTTTGTTTTTCTAACCAGTGTCAGATTCCATTTCGGAACTGGTTGGACTCGGTGAGATTCACGGAAATTCAAACACTTGACTACATGCCACCGTTGTTGTTGTTGTTGTGTTGGTCTTTCGCTAACTTACTTTCAGTAAACGACGATACGGCGCACCATAGATCGTTCATAGCAACAGATCTAGGGCACAGTCGCCCAGTGTGAGGATAACACCTTTTATGAAAAGATTATGCCATAGTTTGAGACTTTTAAGAACACTTTTAACTATTCAGCAATAAATATCTTTGCTATGATCTACATTGTAGTTATATGAAATACAATAATTTATATTAAAAAACGGGAAGGGGCTGACCTTTGCCGGGTCCAAGGGATAAGTAGGGTACGCGAAACCCGAAACTAACAGCGCCGATGAGGAACGTCTTAGGTGCTAGTCTTAGGTGCTAGTCTAAGAGATGATTACCAATGATATTTGTGTAACCTTTAGTGTATAAACAAAAGTTTAAAACTTACAACTGTACGATTTTAAAAAATTAAAATTACTTAATGATTCTTCATGTTTCCATCCAGTTAATGATTGCGCTGCAGTCGTTTTTTTTAATTTTTTTATTTTTTATTTATTACTTTTTTTTAATCTTTTTTTTTAATTATATTTTTTAGGTAAACCAAACCTAAGGGTTAACCATTATTTTTAGTATTTAATCCTGGGAAACTCGATTAGAATTTTAACATTATTCAAATAGTTTCCATTATTTCTGTAAATGAAAATCATAACCATATATTTCCGTCTTTCTAAACTCGTGCTGTCATACACTGTATTTGATTTTTCTTAGCATTAAATATTGAGTCGCTTTACATGCAACCAGGTTTGAAAAATTGTAAAAATAATGTTTGTAACTTTTAAAATCTGTTGTGTTTTGTTTACTGTAAATTTAAAATGTTACCTTATATCATATTTGCTTTAATTTATGTGCTGAAAACTGAATGAACTTAGTTAAAAAAAACGTTGATATGAGTAGACATTTCCAATTTATCTTATCTTACCTATTGCAGACGCTCCTCTTTACATACTAATTCTAAAATAAAAAATTATGTTGCTTCCTTTGTTACTCACAAAATTAAGCTGGTGAAAAAAAAATTACATTTTCTATATTATATTAACAATACAGTTTTATGTGGTAATGGTGTTTCTTAATTCAAAAACAATCTACTAGCAGACCCGTCGTGCGTTGCAACGGGCTCAGTAAAAAGGAAAACACATAGATAATAAATAGAGGTTAAAAAAAAGGTTTTTAAAAACCAGATTCTTATAAGTTTACTAAAAAGAAGAAAATAATTCAAAACTAATAAGCTCAAGTACTTTCATATAATATGACTAAAAACGTTGGGTGAGCGCCTATGAGGTTTTACATATGCAGATCACTCATTCTGTCACTTATACATATCTTTTTTGCCTTCTTAATTATAAATCTGAAATTTTTATACCAAACACACGCCCTACGTTTTTAATCATATTATATCAAAGTACTTGAACTTATTAGTTTTAAATTATTTTCTTCTTTTTAGTACACTTATAAAAACGTGGATTTTAAAAAACCTTTTTTTACCTCTATTTATTTTATACTTTTTACTCCACTTACAAAAACGTGGTTTTTAAAAATATTTGTTTACCTCTATTTTTTTTATACCAAACACCTCATGCGCCCGCCCAACGTTTTAAAAACACGGTGATGTGGTCACGGGGTGAACTCATGGATGTCAAAAAAAATCATTTCTAATTGCAACTACTCGTTTGCATATAGATTAATAGTTCTAATTAATATGATAGTAGAATGTATATGATCAAAGTTGTGAAACTTTTAATATTTATTAATATTCATACAAATTTGTATTTATGTTTCGCAGCCTTGTACATGATAGAGAGTTGTGATGAGCGCTACACGCTTTTATGTGCTGTGGATAGGTTCACCGATTTCACCAGTTATCATATAATTTTTTTTTCTTTTTAGTGTACTTTCTATATGTACATAAAAGCGTGTCCTTTTTAGAAAAAAAATTTTTTAATTTGTTTATTTTCTACTTTTTAGTATCAACATTTTTTTAAAATTGATTTTTCGACCTTATCAATTCAATTTAATTATTTAAACTTCATTGTCAATAACTTAAATTTGATAGTGGTAAAAAGAAAGATTATTAATTACAAATTTATGTATAATAAAATAATGTAAAAAAATATTTTTTTTAAAAGGACACGCTTTTATTTACATATAGAAAGTGCAATAAAGAGAATAAAATAAAGTATAAATTTTCTATAATTTCATGTGAAATCGTGAACCTATCCACTGCATATAAAAGCGTGGGGCGCCCATCACAACTCATTACTCTTTGCAACTATTCTTTTGCATATAAATTTATATTTCTAATTAATATGATAGTAGCATGTATGTGATCAAAGTTTTGAAACGTTTAATGTTTATTAATATTCATACAAATTTGTATTTATGTTTAGCAGCCTTTTTTATGATAGTGATTTTTTTTTACATTATTTTATTTTCTACTTTTAAGTCTCAATTTTTTTTTAAATATGGGTGTGAGAAGGGGCATAATTGATAAAAAGGAATGTTTGAATAATCAAAACTCCTGTTACTCTTCTTGTATTATCATGTCAATTTATATATAGTTTCGTATTAATGAGCTGTTAAACACGTGATGTAAACATTGTCGGTGTCTGCATGACAGACTCATATTAAAACCACGTGCGCACAGACCTTGAACGCACACCGTCACATGTTCACCTAACGCCAATTGGCTGGAGAAGACATGACCCAATTTTTTCATTGGTTCTGGCATCCCCGCCTTCGCCTTGAAAATTACTATGTCGATAGGCATTGAGTGAGAAATAGAACGAAATATATAGACATAAACAGACAAAAACTAAAAATGCATAAATTTAAGTACGGTACATTCGGTCGATCTGCAATTTTGACACAATGCTTTGTCATCCACGATCTATCTGTGGTAAAAGTTTGACATCTCTAGGACCATCAGATATGGTTTAATTTTACGTTACAAGATTTGAAGGAAGGATTGATGAATTCAACATACAAACATTAACAGTGTGACTTAAATAAAAGCGTGTAAAAACGTGGTTAAAAAAGGCCCATCTGTTTAAAATATGACGTTTAAAATCTGTGATTTCAATCAAATCATAATAAATATATAAATATATTTACCTCTTTTGCTCAATATCGTGTAAAATTGAATGGATAATACAATATTAGAAGTTTAGTAAAAAAATCACATTTAGGGCTCCCAGCGCCGAGAAAATCGACATTAGGAGTTCTGTGCCCTATAATACTTTAATATAAGCTCTTAAGCTTTTATATACCAAGTTTGGTCAAAATCCAGTTAGTTTCTCATTATCTAACAACTTAACCATTTTTATTTAGCTAATATAAGTAAAAAATACATTAAGGGGCCCCCGGGCTATTTCGGCTCAAGATGTACATTTTGAAAACCTGTTCATTTAAATTCAGTTTCATCATGGATATATTTCTCAAGATCTTTAAAAATAGAAATGCAAACAATATCTCAAACATATACGAAAAAAGACATTTTGGTCCCCGGCCCAAATCGATGTAAGTTGTAAATTTCAACATGCTGTTCATTTTAATTCAGTTTCATCATTGATATATTTCTCAAGATCGTTAAAAATAGAATGGCAAATAATATCTCAAAAAAGACATTTGGGGCCTCCAGTCCTGAACTATGCGACATTAGACGTGAAGTGCCCTTTTTATTGTAATATGGGCTACCAAGTTTAATATACAAAGTTTGGTTACGATCCATTCATTTACTCAGTAGCTATCACATGAACTAATTTTTATATAGCTCATAAAAGCAACAACAAAAAACAACCACATTAAGGGCAGTGCAAGGTGTCAAATTAAAAATACCTGTTTATTTCAATCAATTTCATAGCGGATATATTTCTCTATATTTATCAAGATCTTTAACACTTGAATGGGGAACAAAATCTAAAACGTTTATGAAAAAAGACATTTTGGGCCCCCAGCCACGAAGAAATGGACATTAGAAAACTAGTGCCATATAGTATTTTAATATTGGCTACCAAATTGTTATATATAAAGTTTGGTTCAGATCCATCAATTTTCCTTTTAGCTAACGCTTAAACTAATATTTATATAGCTCGTATAAGAAAAAAATAGTATGGGCCCCTGGCGCCCCATGAGTGTTAAATTTTGCAAAAAAAGTTGCCAGAACAAACACATACAAGTTTTCCTTCTTCCCGTCCGGAATTCGGGCGTGGAATGGGTTGCCTGAAGAATCCAGGAAAACCAACACTTTATCAACATTTAAATCTCTAATAAAAATGCAAGACTAAACACAAACCATAGATAAGCGTAGGACGCAAATATCTTCGGTATAGAAGGAGCGTCTGTAAACAGATGAGATAAGATAAGCCAGTGACCATCCCAGGAGCGCACTCAAAGGTCTCTAAAAGTTTCATGGTGATCGGTTGAATGGTTTAGTCAGCTATAAAGGGCATACATAGATACGTACACACACATACATACATACATACATACATACATACATACATACATACATACATACATACATACATACATACATACATACATACATACATACATACATACATACATACATACATACATAAATACATACATACATACATACCTACATACATACATACATACATACATACATACATACATACATACATACATACATACATACATACATACATACATACATACATACATACATACATACATACATACATACATACATACATACATACATACTTTTATTTTTATATATATATATATATATATATTTATTGCTATTCATCGTTTTAGACCAAAAACATTCACTGGTAACTAAAATTTATGAAAACACACAATCCCTTGCTCGTTAGTGGTGGCTAAATAAAAACTTGTGAACGCTACTTCACATGCCCTATCATTCGTCATGGACTGGAAAGGGGGTTATAATTTAAAAAGATTAAATAAATACTAAGTTCAAGTTCATCGTTGTCTACAACGATGTCCTTCAAATGTAAAGTAAAATTAACGAGTGAAAACGGTTGAAGGTGTGCTTATTGCGTCGTTATGTTCTGGGGTTGTGATTCCCCAGCTGCCTTGCAAGTGTATCCCAAACAAAAATACAAGAGATCCTTCTTGTGTAGTCCGAACATGTCCTCATTGCACGAGTAGGTCATGACGTCGACCTCCTGTGACTTGACCATGTCAGGCGAGTACATGGCCGCAATGACCTGTTGGTCAGTGCTCATCATGTTGGCCTTCAAGAGCTCGTCCACTGCCGTCCTGTAGGCCTGGATGAATTTTCTCATCACCTGGGGGGGAAACGAAATATTAAATGGTCTTTCTCGTCTAAAACTACATGTATTTAAAAATATTTTATTTTTTATCAAGTTTCTGTTTCATTTATTTGTTCCCCAACGGATTACTATTGTTAATTATTGGTAATTTACGACACAATATTCTAAATAGAATGACCATATTGGATAAATGATGTAAGAGATAAAACCAGTGGTGGCGAACCTAGGGCACGCGTGCCACAGTCGGCACGCAGAGCATCATATGCCTTCACGCGACTAGAATATTACTTTTTAAAATCCAAACCAGCTAAGCCCAACCCCCATTTTCTGGTTTCATTGAAGTCTTGGCACTTTGCTATAAATAAGTGGGTTTATGTTGAATTTTGGGCCCGTGGCTTTAAAAAGGTTCGCCACCACTGACATAAACCTTGTAAAAAATTGTTGGCCGCAATATTCTTCTGTACAGAAGGAGAGTCTGCAATAAATTGTGATATTGCTTAAGGGATAGGTAAAAAAAATCAGACAACATATCTATATATATAATTCACAAGAACAAGATCCAGTAAATGCAAATAAGCATGACGAATGACCTCCGCTGGGGTCGACCAATCAACTTTGTATGTTTAGCAAGTGAAGTGGGCTCAAAATGGGGGGGGGGCATGTATCGAGACCAACAATGGTTCTTGTGTTCACCTGCGTTGTTCCTTCACAGACTGACAATGCGAATCGTAGTGTATTGGTTATCATGTTTGACTTTCGCGCGGAAGGTCCTGGATTCAAGCCCCTGCGAAATCATTATTTTTAAAAAAAATTAAATTGTTTTTGTAGCCGTTCTTTTCCCTCATTTTTTGAGAATATGACTGACCCTCGCAAGGGTCGACCAATCACAGTTTATGGTTGGCAAGCTAGGGTGATGAAGTGTGGTGGGCAGGTAGATAACCGAAGTGCGAATGTCTCGAGAGCAACAATGCATCGGTAATTTCCACTCCCACCGACTTTCACTCGCTTTGTTTTGATTTCTTCGTGTTGTAGTTTGTGCCTGTTCTGCCCCCACCCCCCTTTTTTTCTTTGCACTATCTATGAGCAAGTATGCGGCGTATGCTAAGCGGCGGGGCGTATCTAGTTACTAATATTTCACCTATCACCAACATGTGAAAACCCCATAAATAATGGAGAAAAAAAAATCTTTCTACATACTTATCATTAAAAAAAATTAATGCGCACTTTATGAGAAAGGCATTTTGGTAATCAAAATATTTTTTAAAATATTTTTAATATAAAATAAAATGCGTAAAATTGTGACCGCGGAAAAAAAGGATTAATAATTGTCATCTTCAAAACCAATGTGGAAGTTGAAAATATCTAGACCCATATTTATATGTATTAACTACACAAAATTAATAAGAGTGCTACACCTACAAATTTTCAGCACCCTTGAATGTATTCAGGGAGTTACACATTTTATTTCGCTTGCTTCTAAAAGTACCAATGTATAATTATTTGATTTTATAAGAAGGAGCTTTGATGATATATGTATGTTTATGCAATGTAAGACGACTCATGATTTTGTCTCGTCACAGAACTAAAATTAAATCGATATCTGAAAAAGCTTAAATTTTAATAACTTCATCGAAAATTAATGTCTAATGTATAAGTAACTTAACTAGTTTATATATTAACATGTTACTTCATGTATTTTCATTTAAAAAATAGCTCACAATCTTTATTTGCTTATATATTGCACTACAGGATAGAGATAAATAAATATAATTTGAAACCTTATGGTTATTCTATTTATCGCTTTAAATGTCTGTGCAAATATTTTTATGACAACAATAATTGTAATACTCTAAAAATATCAACAATTTCATTTACTATAAAGGCAAAGTGTGGCGTATAGCTTTTTTCTAAATAAGATCTTAACAACTATGTATCCCGACACCGACGAGTAATTTTTTGTCTTTAAACACAATTACATTTCAATTTAGAGAAGAATATATATATATATATATATATATATATATATATATATATATATATATATATATATATATATATATATTGGGCAGCGGAAACTATCGATTAATTAATCGATGAATAATTTGAAAATTTAATCGATTAAAAATAATTTGATCGATTAAAATTCGATTAAAACTTAAGAAAATATTTCTAATATTTTTTGTTCCAATTTTTTAATAATTAACATTTTTTGTTACTTACATATTTTTTCCTCTTATTTTATTATTTATTTAGACGTGCGTACGTAAACAAAATGGTTTTTCTTCCATATTTCTTTTCTAGCAGAACGAATTAGCTGATACGTAACAAAATTTTGAAGTCATTAAATTACTGTGACTTAACCGATTTTGCGAAATAAAGAAGCGCGATTTAAAGGGATCTATATATGCGTTACAAAAATATAATTAATCGAACAATCGATTTTTTAAAAATCCCAATTAATCGAACAATTTTTTAATCAGTAATATATATATATATATTGATATATATATATTAGGGGACGGCCGGATATCCGGACCGGATATCGCGATTTTTTCCACTATCCGAATTCCGCAAAATCTTATGGCAGATCCGAATAGTATCCGGATATTAATGTAGTAAAGAATGTTTGAATTCAAATTAAATTATTGTTAAAAGTTTATAAACAAATATATAAACAGTAAAAAACAATGACCAGAAATCAGTACATTTAACAAGAATGGATAGTGAGAGTGCATGCAGGACAGCGGGGAAGATAAATGATGATAAACGTTGTCGCTTGTCACCGACAAACTCAGTTAAATACTGACTTGGACATATGTGACTGGTTCTCGCTACAATTTGACGAGTCAACAGATTTTTGAGACACTGCACAGTTAGCAGTTAAGGTGATAATGGTATTAAGTAACTTCACAGTAAAAGATGATATGTTACAAATATTACCTATGAAAGGACAGACAAGAGATGAGGATATTTATAATTTATAATACATTCAGAACATACGCCAAGTCAATAAATATGCCTTTGCACAAGCTGTCTATGATAACCACAGATGGGGCACCAGCATTGGTAGGTAAAAACAAAGGATGTGTTGCCCTCTGCAAGAAGGATGAATCATTTTCAAACTTTATGTTCTACCACTGTATAATCCACCAGGAAGCTCTGTGTTGTAAAATATTGCCATTTGAACACGTTACAAACATAATCAATTCTATTCGAGCAGCTCCTTTGCAACATCGACTTTTCAAGGCCCTGTTAGAAGATACTGAAGATAAAGAACATGATCTTATTCTGCATACTGAAGTACGTTGGCTCAGTAAAGGAAAGTTTCTTACAAGATTTTTAAGTTTAATTGAAGAAATAAAAACATTTATAAACGATAAAAAGGAAAATTATGATGAACTAGCTGACTCTTGCTGGCTAATTGATTTGGGATTTTTCACAGACATCATGGAAAATGGAATTCTTTAAATTTGGAGTTGCAAGGGAAAGACAAAATCATAGCTGAAATGATAAGCTCTGTAAAATCATTTAAAGCTAAATTGGATTTGTTGATATCACATCTGCAGATCGATTCTTAATAAAATCAAGATATAGATCTCGACTCACCAATTTTCATCTTTATGATGGTTTGCTAACAGGATTATCCTACTACTCTCCTAATTATGAGCCTCTGGCCAATGACATGCATGCCAAAGATTACATTGACATATTGATATTATATTTTTTTTATAAAATGTTTTTTTTTGTATTTGTGTTTTTTGTTTACTTTTTTAAGTTTTGTAAATACATTTCTCTCTGTGTATGCAGTTTGAATAATAATTTAATTATTTTGAAAATGTTTGTTTATTATTTAAATAATTTATTAATAAATTATGAATATAATAAAATAAATTATGGGGAAATGAGCAGTTATGGAATGAGTTGGTCGTATGAAAATAGGCGGTGCCCGCCACCCCACCGATATTTTAGAATGTGCCCTAGATTACAAAAAGGTTGGGAACCCCTGTCTTATGTGAACGCTAAATCTCTACAACAACGTGATTAAATACATGTTTTATATATCTATATGTTCTCTCTTTTTTCCTTAAAATTGCCTTATGCCACCTGGATAAACGGCGTTGTCATGTGTAAATATAGTTTAAAATAATGTGCAAAATAACGTGTAAAATAAAGTGTAAAACATAGTGTAAAATAATTTTTAGAGTGCTATGTAAAATACTGTGAAAAATAATGTGTAAAATATTGTGTAAAATACTGTGTAAAATATTGTGTAAAATACTGTGTAAAATATTGTGTAAAATACTGTGTAAAATATTGTGTAAAATACTGTGTAAAATATTGTGTAAAATACTGTGTAAAATATAGTTTAAAATAATTTGCAAAATAACGTGTAGAATAAAGTGTAAAACATAGTGTAAAATAATTTTTAGAGTGCTATGTAAAATACTGTGAAAAATAATGTGTAAAATATTGTGTAAAATACTGTGTAAAATATTGTGTAAAATACTGTGTAAAATATTGTGTAAAATACTGTGTAAAATATTGTGTAAAATACTGTGTAAAATATAGTTTAAAATAATGTGCAAAATAACGTGTAGAATAAAGTGTAAAACATAGTGTAAAATAATTTTTAGAGTGCTATGTAAAATACTGTGAAAAATCATGTGTAAAATATTGTGTAAAATACTGTGTAAAATATTGTGTAAAATACTGTGTAAAATATTGTGTAAAATACTGTGTAAATATTGTGTAAAATACTGTGTAAAATATAGTTTAAAATAATGTGCAAAATAACGTGTAGAATAAAGTGTAAAACATAGTGTAAAATAATTTTTAGAGTGCTATGTAAAATACTGTGAAAAATAATGTGTAAAATATTGTGTAAAATATTGTGTAAAATATTGTGTAAAATAATGTGTAAAATATAGTTTAAAATAATGTGCAAAATATAGTTTAAAATAATGTGCAAAATATAGTTTAAAATAATGTGCAAAATATAGTTTAAAATAATGTGCAAAATATAGTTTAAAATAATGTGCAAAATAACGTGTAAAATAAAGTGTAAAACATAGTGTAAAATAATTTTTAGAGTGCTATGTAAAATACTGTGAAAAATAATGTGTAAAATATTGTGTAAAATACTGTGTAAAATATTGTGTAAAATACTGTGTAAAATATTTTGTAAAATACTGTGTAAAATATTGTGTAAAATACTGTGTAAAATATTGTGTAAAATACTGTGTAAAATATAGTTTAAAATAATATGCAATATAACGTGTAGAATAAAGTGTAAAACATAGTGTAAAATAATTTTTAGAGTGCTATGTAAAATACTGTGAAAAAAAATGTGTAAAATATTGTGTAAAATACTGTGTAAAATATTGTGTAAAATATTGTGTAAAATAATGTGTAAAATACTGTGTGAAATAATGTGTAAAATACTGTGTGAAATAATGTGTAAAATGCTGCGTAAAATAGTGTAAAATATTGAATAAAATGATGTGTAAAATACTGTGTAAGATACCAAGGTTTCAAACGTCGCGTTTTATTTAGGGATACATTATAAAGCGAACTCTTTAGGGTGCGTAAACAATGAGTACGAGCCCGCGACGTACAACAGCGAACACGGAATTGTAAAACGTACTGCACGTCCTAAAATGTTTGAAAAACAAATTTAACTCGGAACATTATTTTGTAAGAGACGTAATTTTTTTTTGTGTGTGTGTGTGGGTGGGGGGCGTGGGGGTTGCTCTCTCGAGTTTCTTAGAATCACATATACCTTCAAACTATCTCCAAAAGTTGTCATTAACTTATCTTTTGGATAGGCGCGAATGTTTCGTGAAACTAAGAGATTACCTCAATGCTTGACTTAAATAATAATAATAAAAGTAATTTTAAAAAAACACGAACAACCTTCAGCAACGCCATTCAACAAAAAATTGTAAGAATTGAAAACGTGAGTTCACTACCATTCGAAAGTGTGCCAAGAAAATATTTGTGACTCGTGCAGTTTAAATTTTGAAATAATGGGAACCTCCTCAAAACGTTCCGAATCTTTTCAGGCGTTAGTTTCATTTATTGTAAATAAATGACAAGGTGGTTAATTCTTTGCCCTTGAAGCCTAAGATTCCTAATCTTTTTCTAACATATTTCTTTGACCAAGGCTTGCTTTTTTTTTGGTTGTGGAGGTTTGGGGGGGGGGTCCTGTAATAACCTACTTTATGAAGTTTGAATTAACTAGGCAGATTCTTCTTATTTGTTATCTTATTTTAATAAAGGCTTCGAATTTTAAAATTAAACATTGTAATATTTATTTTTTTTACTCTTTTCTCACTTTGAGTAACTTTTTATTTTAAAAAATAGTTTAAGTTACCCTTCCTATTTTTATATAGACTTGCACCGAAAACAAAAATCCCCCCCCCCTCCTCCCAGCAAGTAGAGTAAAATAATATAAAAAATAAATTTTTATTACACTTTAAGAGGTAAAACAATTTCTTTTTGTTTTTACTTTACATTTTTAGACAACATAGAATTTAGTGAGGACGTTTTCATATTTGCAATAGTCATTACCTCGTGTGTAGCAAGAACGAATCCGCCAGCGACCCAAACTTTATTCTTACTTATGTAGTCCCATGGCTTAAAACTCTTCATGCTCTCTCTGTCTCCAACTTGGGAAAATCCGATTCTGCTGCTGTTAAAATGTTGTGGAATTCCTAGCTGAAACGTTTCGTTTTTATCAAGTTCAAGCATGTCTCTGGGGGGAAAAAAAATAACACGGTACACAGACTTCTAAAAACTTTTTTTTTATAGTTTGCTCTTATTATATATATATTTTTTACAGCAGCATCGCATGTCATAACTATTCTACTGCTACGAATAAACTAAACACATATTCTTTAAGAGTGACATTTATTTTCTTAAGGCTTGAGCTAGCCCCGGGGAAACCTGCTTCATCTGTGACAAGCAACATTGTCTTAAAGTTCAACTCCCTCGCCCCCCTCCCCTAATCTCACCGGCTATATCTAGAGCGGGGCACGAAGTCAACACTGTCTCAGAGGCTAGGCAGCAATGCCGACAATTCGAGTCCCTTTTGTGGTCTAGCCTGTAACAATATGACTTGTTTGGGCAACGAACCGTTCTCATTTGAGTCACCAAAACTGTTGTGTGTGCGACTCAGTTTCCCCCACTGGTCTACTACTATTGAATGTACATTCTCTTTTGGGTCAAGCCGTTAAGCTCTTAGGACCCGGTTCATTTTATCGCATGCGAGCCTCATCAAGCGGGCATCGCCATAGAGGTACTCCTCTGCAGGTACCGTTACTTCTGCTTCCAAATCCCCGCACAGCTCGTGGGCCAGCGTCTCCTACGGGTGGCCATACAGCCCACAGGCAGGTTCCCTTCTAGTGTTGAACTTGTACAGGTAGCTTCGTATGGGACAATATTCAGTTCTCATTCTAGTTATGAGCGTCTGATTGCTGCGTTCAATTTCCCACAAGGAGTCGCTTTTGCTCGATCGCGGCATGTACTGGAATACTTTTCTGGCCGTGCTTCCAGATGCCCAGCCCTGAAGGCATTTCTCTCGGAAATGGTCTTTAAGCCATGATATGAAACCTTTCTCCTTGCTAGACGTCGGTGCACTTCCTTCAAACCCCTGCAGATCGCCTCCAGTTTGGTGTCGTGACTACTGTATGCAGATCCGCACGGCCCTGACAGTTCAATACTGTCAGGTCGAGGTTGGGGGTATTGAATCAGTACTCCGTATCCACTTCTGCCATCCTTGAAACGTGAGCCGTCGGTGAAGACTTTTACCACGCTGTCGCCATAAGCCTCGATTGTCTTCAGAGTCTCGTCTCGCTGGAGCTCAACGGGACCGCCTTTAGTCACCGCTGTATTTGCCAGTGTCAAACGCAGTTCAGGCAAGTCAAAGCTTTCATGTGGTCCTTGAGAAGGGACCAGTTGCATTCTAGTAGACCCTGGTCTACTACTAAACTCGTCGGCTTAAATTCGGGTTGGTCTAAAATATCTTTCAAAGCATTTTATACGGGTTTCAATAGGCAAGACTGTGGATGAAACATTGTGGCTGAACCTAAATTAAATGGTGGAAAAAAATATTCACCTCAATTTCCCTCAAATCCACACCTCTCAGTACCAAAAACAGTTCTTCCTTATCGCCTTTCTACCTACTACCTACTAACTACTAACTACTACCTACCACCTACGACCTACTACCTACTGACTACTACCTACCACCTACTATCTACCACCTACTACCTACTGCCTACTACCTACTACCTACCAACTATTACCTACTACATACCACCTACTACTACCTACTAACTATTACCTACTACCTACCACATACTAACTACTACCTACCACCTACTGCCTACTGCCTACTACCTACCACCTACCACCTACTACCTACCACCTACCACCTACCACCTACTACCTACTACCTCCTACCTACTACATCCTACCTGCCACCTGCTACCTGCTACCTGCTACTATCTGCTAACTACTACCTACTACCTACTAACTACTACTTACTACCTACTAACTAATACCTACTAACTACTACCTACTAACTACTAACTACTACCTACTACCTATTACCTAATTATGACCTACTAACTACTACCTACTACCTACTATCTAATTATGACCTAATACATACTACCTACTAACTACTACCTACTATCTACTAACTACTACCTACTACCTACTACCTACTACCTACTACCTACTAACTACTACCTACTACCTACTAACTACTAACTACTACCTACTACCTACTACCTACTAACTACTACCTACTACCTACTAACTACTAACTACTACCTACTACCTACTAACTACTACCTACTACCTACTACCTACTAACTATTACCTGCCTGGCTAGCAAATTGTACAGCTCTCTTTACAATACCCCCACTAATGTTAGGTACACATCAGAGCAGGATGGACTCATGGGTACCATTAAGCCCCAGGAACGGGTATCTTCCTTGATAGGGGCTCGAGCCCACGACTCTCAGTACGCCAGCTGGATGACCATGCCACTCGGCCACGCTGCCCTTCTCAGGAAATATCATTATTGAGTGTCATAGCTGTCATCTCTTTGCGGACTTTTTCAAAAGCCGTTTCATGGCAAAAAGCCACACATCTACCAAATGACGAGCTTAAGTAGACATTTAGACCGACGACTTTTTAAAACCCATTATATTAAGTTCACCGTCTTGTAATGGTCGATCGGTCGGGGAAAAAAACAAAAGTAAAAAATGAACCACTTCCGATAATCCTATCGAGCTGAAACTTTGCACGTAGACTTGTGTCACGTAACAATGCATTGTATCAAAATTTCAGATCGATCGAATGCATCTTAATTAAATAAATGCATTTTTAGTTTATCTCTATTTATCTCAATGAAGTTGTGTCCTATAGTTGACCTTAAATGGTCACTGGAGTCACTCCAGCCGTCGATGACCACACCCCCATGTTTTACAGCAATGTGAGTTCAGTCACGTCCAGTCTGTAAATAATTATGCTAGTGTGTCGCGCGGTGCGTATTAAATAGATCATAATCAATACTTTTATTTATGTCTCATATATAAGGGATTTAAAAACTTTGTTTTTACGGATTGTTTTTTCATGTTAGTTGTTGGCAGGGAAGTAAGTGGATGCATATCTGAATTAGCAGGCATGTTATGGTAAAGATGAAACTCATTGTCAAAGAGGCAATTCAAAACTTGGTCGCTACTTACAAGCATGCGAGAAAAAAATGTCCAGTCATGCTTACCTAAAGTAACCAATGTCCACCCAGACCAGGTGTTCTGTCTTGACAAGCCCCATGTCCAGGGCCATCTCTATGACGTCATACTTGGCACTCATGGCACACGAGTAGTTGGCGTTGACGGTGTTGGGGTGATGTTGTGGGTATTTGGGTGTTGCGTAGATCTCTTTGATCTTCTCGTAGTGGCTGAACGCATGGAGCTGGCTTCTGTTGACCTTGATAATGGTGGTCTGGTCTTCGGGAAAACACGATCTGATTTCTCTGTAAATTACAAAGTAAAATTCATCCTTATTTTCAATGAAATAGATGAGATATATGTTTAAAATATGTTTGTTACAAACTGTTGTTTAAAATCAATAGGGTTGTTAACGATTAATTTAATTTTATAGTTAACGTTTATAAAAATTAAAAAAAAAGATTAATTAATCATTAATTCCAAATAAATTTAAAAGTCCGTAGCTACAGATGTGTTCGAATATTTGATATTTATTTAATACACAATATCACACGATTTTTCCTCGTTCAAATGTCATCAGAAACTAACTAAGGAAACACGCCATCATATTAATGGTATTTGGTTTGAGTGGTAAACGTGTCTTTTAGACAATAGAACCAGCAGGGCTAAATAAACGTTCACAGTGGAACTGAGGTAGCTGGTATGCACAGACAAGTCTTGGCAAATAATGCTAACTTCGGATAGCTATTCTCATCAATCATCATATCATCATCATATATGGCACTACAGCCCCTGACCTGCCCCACCACCTCCATACATTCGGAACGATTCACGGCTTTTCTCCTCCATGCCCGAGCCCCCAACTGGTGTAGGTCCATATCCATATCGTCGATCCACATCAGTTTTGGGCGACCAGTGAGTCGTCTGCCCCTAGGCTACTGCCTGTAAATAACTTTTGCTGCTCTACAGTCTGGCATCCTTTCAACATGTCCTGCACAGCGTAATCTTCCTTTTTTATACTTGTGACGATCTTTGTATAATAGTAAAGTTCATGGTTTGTACGAATTTTTCAGATATCATTTTATATAACCGGGACATATATTTTCCGGAGGATTTTCCTCTCCCAAGGGTTGAGAAGATTCTCTGCTTATCTGGCCAGGGTCCAAGTCTCACTAGCGTAAGTTACAACCGGTCTTATGATAGTGGTGTATATTTTTTTCTTTATTCCCCTTGAGAGATTTTCGTTTGCTAGAAGCTTTTTTAAGCTGAAGTAGGAACTGTTGCCAGCTGTTATCGTTTCTTTTATCTCCAATATTATCTCATTGTGCTCGTTTATAGTTGCCCTTAGATATTTGAATGTAGCAACTGTCTCACATTTTGTGTGTGTTTATATTAATGTTATCATCAGCATGGGTGTTTCTTGACATTATCATATATTTTATCTTCGGTTCAATTATAACAAGACCAAGTTCCTTGAAATCTTTAATTATGTCATTACGGTTTCTACCTAGTAGCGCTATGTCGTCTGGGTATGCGAGGTACTGTAGTGTTTGATGGTCTTTGTCATGTATTATCTCTCTGGAAGTAGTTTGTTATTGTTCCGCTGGTGCGCACGTGTATGCTTCTAATAATGTTTTTTTTCTAGTGTGATGTTAATTAACATATATGATAGTGAGTCTCCTCGTCTGTGACCGCGGTCAACTGTGATCTTCTTTGAGTATTCTCCATACACCTTGATTCTACTTTTGAAGTTGGCCACTGTCATATATATATGAGCCGATTAAGCTTGTTAGGAACTCCAACTTCTTGCAGCGCATTCTAAAGGTAATTCCTGTTTACGCTATCGTATGCTGTTTTGCAGTCCACATATAATAAGCGTATGTTTATGTCATACGAGCACAAAGCCCGTCCAAGGACGTTCTGCCTCCTTTCGGTGGCATGTTGTAAATCCCTCCAACAGCCGTCTCGACGGGCATACATGTGCATCACGTCAAAATTACTATTCATTACAGTCAAAATAAATAACTCGTAAAAATAGGGCTTATGACTATAAATCCCAACGCGCATAACTCAAAATAAAATCTTAGAAGAAATAGTGCACCAAAAATTACTCGTTTTGAACGTCTGCGTAAACGTATTCAATATGATTGTCTTTAGGAGTCATGCGTGTTTGAGGGACCAATCGCTATCGATGACCGCACAGAACTTAGCCTGCCTTTTATTATATAGGATTTATAACATTTATCAATGAGACATCTTCTAGTAAAAAATGTCAACTTTGGTTTAACTTTTCTGCCCTATATTCATCAAGCTTCCACTCTTATTGTCGATCAGCTCATTCAGCAACTCTGTTTTTTTGGTCGTTTTTATAGCGGTGTAATTCATCAGCAGCACTTTCAGTTTAAACACCTTCTTTCGAGTCTGAGTCACAGTTGATCAGCTTAAAACCCTTTGGTTTAGGTTCACATATGATTTCATTGGCACTTTCAGTATAATCATTAGTCTGCAAACTGGTCATCATTCAGACTAACTGCTAACTGTCGCCCCATAAATGACCGAAACTGTTCTATTGAATCGCCTGACAAGCACTTTGTCTTGCATTAACTGTATGTATTTCCACCTGATTGAGCGGAAAATTTTAATTCGATTAATCGTTCATTCTAATTTTAATAGTTTTAACAAATTAACGATTAATCGATTAATTCATCGTTAATTTCCGACGCCCTAACCATAAATGCACTTAAAATAGAAATATAACACTTGTTAGTCTGATCGCAAAGAAATTTTGAACTTGATTTAAAAATTATCACTATGAATAATTGTATGGTTAATTGTGTCGCGTATAGTTTTATAATGTTTTTATCTATAGTTTAAGGCTGTTGAAAGCCATTGTTTAAAAAATGTGTAAAAACTAGATTTAATTCATATTCATAGCAAAAGTAAACAAACTAACCTAAAGTTTACAATTAAAGCTTCATCTTCAAGAAAGGCAATCACAGGGTTAGCTATCAGGGCCCATGATTGCATCCAACTGACATAGTTTTCATTTTTGTAGTAAAATTTCCCATCACCTTTTCGGAACGTACCGATATCAACGTACATCGTTATCACCGTGATGTCTACTGTTTTTTCAGGTGTTCCCTGAAATTTAATGAGAATCACTGATTTAGAGTTCAAGGACGATGAGCTTAGACTTTTTTTTGAACTGAAAAAAATGAGACTTTCCTCAATGAATTTCTTATTCAAAATATTCTCTTACGAATCTCATACTTTCATAAATGGTATAATAAAAGAAATAGCAGTCGCAATAAAAACCGGTCAACACTTGTTGTCATTGATTTCTTTTCAATGGTGAAAGGAATGTGGTTACTATGGTTTTAAAATGATAGTGCTTGGTTTGGAAGACTTGAAACATTTTCCGCACCCGTTAAGTCATGATCTTGTCAAGTGAGATCGTAACTCAGCCTTCAACGGCACACAATGTTTATTGTTCAGCCTTACCGAACATGAAAGGCGGCAAGTAGCGTTGCAGTACATACTATTCAGCCCACATTATTTACGTTTTATTGAAAACAAAGTGGCTGTAAAGAAAACGAATCCATTAAAAATTTTAGAAATAGGAGAATGATGCATTGGGACTAGTAACACAAATGATTTGCCGTAGCACTGTTTGAGGATTAAAATAAAAATAAGAATAATGAATGAGTCTTTTGAGTGTAGTTCCGGCAGGTTTTACTTGAAAAGGTTTTATTTGAATAGAAATTTCAAACACTGTCTCTTGAATAGGATTCAAAATTTACACACAAAAATAATTTTGCAGTGTAATTTCTATTTTTATTATGACTTTATTATCTAGAATTTTTTTTAATTCTTGCAAGGCATAAGCCAGAACATGGGCAACACAAGTGAGTAAGCCGAAAATTTTGCCGAAATATGTTTAAAAATATTAATATAAATTATAACAATGAGATCAGTGGTATAGGATAATATCTAAAAATTAATTTTTTTTCTGGATACCCTTAATTTTGCATTATACTGTCAACTGTATTAAATGTTTTTCCCTTTAGGTTTTTAGACTAAATGAATCGTAATAGCTGAGGGTAAGGGCCTTAGTTCTCATCATGGGAGTTCAATATTATTTGAAAGTCTTTGAAAATGTATTTTTTTGTTTTCTATGTAATTTTTTTTCTTTGTATTAAAACAATATTTTTCACGAAATACTAACTAACAAGCATTTTTTTATGTAAACGGAACACACACAAAAAATCACGTTCAAATAACTTGTACTTAGTTAATCAAACTTGCTACGTATTATAAGATCCTTTTGTTTATGTTTTTAATAGAGTTTTATCTTACATATATATATATATATATATATATATATATAAGATTTTACTGAGTACCTTTTAAAATAGATGTCCAGGTTTTTTTAAAAAATGTAAATGTAGATAATTTTTAAAATATTTCGATTAAACAATATTGCTGAAATAACATAAAAAAGTGTCTTAGGACCCATATCTCTGTCATACGTATATATTTTCAGGAGTTTTTTGTTTTCAAGTTGAGTTATTCTTCTTATCTTATCTTCTTATCTTATCTGTTTCAGACGCTCCTTCTATACAGAAGATTATTGCGTCCTACGCTTATCTATGGTTTGTGTTTAGTCCTGCATTTCTTATTAGAGTTTTAAATGTTGATAAAGTGTTGGTTTTCCTGGTTTCTTCAGGCAACCCATTCCACGCCCGAATTCCGGACGGGAAGAACGAAAATTGTATGTGTTTGTTCTTGCATACGGAATAAGAAAGGTGTTTTTATCCTTATGTCTATCTGAGGGTTGTATTAAGTTATCTTTGTGTTGTATTTCTAAATTAGAGTTAATTGCTTTATGTATGATTACTACTTTACTCTTGGTTCTTCTATCCTCTAGTGTTTCAAGGTTTAATGATTTAAACTAATGGTGTTATTCTTGTCAGTTTTGAATATTCTCCAGTAATGAATCTGGCAGCTCTTTTTTGAATTTGTTCTAGTTTATCAATGTTTTCTTTGGTGGATGGGTCCCATACAGAAGATGCATATTCTAGTACAGGTCTCACCAAAGTGAGATAGCATTTTAGTTTTATATCTTATTACATGTGTAAAGGTTTCTTTTTATAAAGCATAAGGTTTTGTTTGATTTTTTAATAACTTCATTGACATGGGGATTCCATGATAATTTCTCATTGATTATGACTCCTAAGTATTTTGCATCTTTAGTTTGGGTTAGTTCCTTTCCTTGAATGAAATATTTTGAATTTATTTGTTTCTTTTTCTTTGTTACTCTTAACAGTTGACACTTTTCTGGGTGGAAACTCATACTCCAGTTAGTTTCCCATTTTATCAATTCATCTAGGTCTTTTTGTAAACTTGTGCTATCTTGTTCTGATTTGATTGTTCTATTGATTATACAATCATCAGCAAATAACCTAACTTTTGTTCTTGTTGAGATGTTGTTGGGTAAATGATTTATATATATATTAATAAATAGAAGTAAAAAAAAGATTTTTAAAAACCACGTTTTTATAAGCGGACTAAAAAGAAGAAAATAATTTAAAACTTATTAGTTCAAGTACTTCGATTTAATATGACTAAAAACGTGGGGCGGGCGCTTATGAGGTTTAACATATGCGGTTCACTCATTCTCTCACTTATAGATCTCTCATTTTGCCTTCTAAATTAGAAATCTTTAATTTTTATACCAAACACCCACCCCACGTTTTTAGTCATATTAAATCGAAGTACTTGAACTAATAAGTTTTAAATTATTTTCTTCTTTTTAGTCCGCTTATAAAAACGTGGTTTTTAAAAATCTTTTTTTTACTTCTATTTATTTTATTCTTTTTAGTCCACTTATAACAACCTGGTTTTTAAAAATATTTTTTTACCTCTATTTATTTTACCAAACACCTCACAAGCGCCCGCCCAACGTTTTAAAAACATTGTGATGTGGTCACGGGGCGAACTCACAGATGTCAACAAAAGCCGACGGTACAGATGCTTTTATATAGACTATAGATAAACTTAAAAGTTCAATAATTTAATAACGGTACATTTGATCGATCTGAAATTTTGATACAATGCATTGTCATCCAAGATCTATCTGTGGTAAAATTTTCAGATCTCTAGGACCATCAGAAGTGGTTCAATTTTACGTTGGCAGATTTGAAAAAATCTTGGACAAACAACAAACAATGCCCAACGAAAGCGAGTTAATAAAAACGTGGTAATAAAACAAACCCGTAAAAACAAAGTTTTTGACTATAAATCCCTTATATATGAGACATAACTAACAGTATTGATTATTTTCAAACGCTACAAACATTTACAGACTGAATCTGTCTTAACTCAACTTTGCTTCATAACCCTGGGGGGTGGGGGGGTGGGAGAGGGGGAAAAGTCTGGTCACCGATTCGCTTGACCGAGCTCAGCGTGACACGTAAAATGTAAACAAAAGCACGCGGGTACGTCGATGGATCGCCTCAACGCGTCAACTCAAACTTTCACGTGGAAAAAAAACAATAACAAACAGTGAATTTGAATTACATACCTCATATAAGGATAAACTAAAAATGCATTAATTTAATTACGGTACGTTCGATCGATCTGAAATTTTGATACGATGCATTGTTAGGTGAGACGGGTCCGTGTGCCAAAATTTCAGCTCGATCGGATCACGGGAAGTGGGTCATTTTTGACTTTTGTTTTTCCGCCCGCCCGCCCAAGACAGAGATGACAGAGACGGCCGCGAAGTTAATATAAGGGATTTAAATAAAACAAACCCGTAAAAACAAAGTTTTTGACTATAAATCCCTTATATATGAGACATAACTAACAGTATTGATTATTTTTCAAACATTTACAGACTGACACTGAGTGATGTCCCTTGTCTTTAATAAATGGGGGGTGGGATGTGAGGGGGTGTCGGCACGACGGTCGGCGTCAACACGACGGTCGGCGTCAACTCAAACTCACGTGAAACTGGAAGAAAAAAAACAATAACAAACAGTGAATTTGAATTACATACCTCATATAAGGATAAACTAAAAATGCATTAATTTAATTACGGTACGTTCGATCGATCTGAAATTTTGATACGATGCATTGTTAGGTCAGACGGGTCCGTGTGCCAAATTTCAGCTCGATCGGATCACTGGAAGTGGGTCATTTTTGACTTCTGTTTTTTTTCCGCCCAGCCCACCGAGCCCAAGACAGAGAGAGAGAGAGGCCGCGAAGTTAATATAAGGGATTTAAAAATAGTAAGGGACCTAGCACAGTTCCTTGTGGAACTCCTGAGTTAACCTTTATTGGTGCAGATTTAGATCCATTAATTATTACAGTTTGCTCCCTGCCCAAAAGGAAGTCTTGGATCCAGTGATGTAAGGAACCTGAGATTCCAAAGTAGTTAAGTTTTTTAAGTAAACTAAGGTGGTGAACTTTGTCAAATGCTTTTGAGAAGTCTAGTAATATTGTATCTATTTGATCATTTTTGTCTAAGCCTTTTGATAGTTCATCTATTAAACCTATTAATTGTGTTTCACATGATCTGTTTTTTCTAAAGCCGTGTTGATGTGGGCATAGGGCATTATATTTGTCAAGGTGGTTAACTATTCTACTATATATTATGTGTTCTAGTAATTTACAGGTGATACTAGTAAGTGATACAGGCCTGTAATTACCAGGGTCTGATTTATCCCCTTTCTTAAAGAGTGGAGTTACGATTAGCTAATTTCCAATCCTGGGGCACTTTACCCTGGTTTAGAGAGGCTTGAAAGAGAACTACAAGGATTGGGGACAGTTCATTGCTTAGTTCTTTTAATAACCTTGCAGGCAAATCATCTGGGCCAGTAGCTTTGTTTATTTTTAAGTTTTTTAGGAGTGAATGTATACCTATCTCATCTACAGTTATGTTACCTATTTCCTCCATTTTATTTAAATTTATTAAAACTTCCTTGTCGCCTGAGGCAGAAAAAGATGATGCAAAATATGTGTTAAGGATATTAGCTTTAGTTTCATTATCATTATAGGTTTTATTATTTGAGCCTTTTAGTGTGGCTATTCCTGAAGGTTCCATTTTTTTAGATTTGATAAAGGACCATAAGTTTTTATTGTTATCTTTGGTAATTACATTGTTTATATATTCATTTTGGAGGTTTCGACTAAGTTTTTGTGTCAAGTGTTTAATCTTTAAGTATTTTTTGTGTATCCTATATGAATAGGTAGCTTTATATTTCTTAAATAAGTTCTCTTTTTGTTTGCATAGCTTTTTCAATCTAGAATTGAACCAGCATTTGTTAATTTTATTTGATGTTAGTTTTGTTGGAACATTCTCATCCATTATAGTTTTTAGATTTGTTTTTATATCTTTCCAAATTTCTTCTACTGGGCTATTTGTGTTAAATTTACTTAGGAAAGTTTGTTGGAAGTTAGCCGCTGATTGGTGTAGTTTTATTGAATTACATTTATTCCAAAGATAGATTATTCTTCTAGGTATCTTATTAATTTTAGTTTTTATTGTATTGGTGACCCTAACAATATCATGGTCGGACAGTCCTGGAATTATTTTATAGTCTAACACTAGTCCTGGTCTATTTGTTAGGAATAAATCTAGTGTTTTATTTTTCCTTGTTGCTGTTTTTACTATCTGTTCTAGGTTTATGTTGTTTTATAGTGTCTAAAAAGTGTTCATTAATTTCTTTGTTAGTTTGATGGTTATCAATTGTATAATTTTTCCAATTTATATCTGGAAGATTAAAGTCCCCCATAATCCATAGAACTGCATTTTTATTATTCTCTTTTATGAAAGTTAATTGACTACAAAGATTGTTCATGTATTCTAGGTTTGTATTCGGAGGTCTATATATACTGCCTACAATAAGTGGGGATGAGTTTGGTGTAATTATTTTAGAAAAAATAGACTCTATATTAAAATTTGGCTGTGTAGTAATTTCTTCAGCTATGATATTTGATTTAATTGCAAGTAGCAATCCTCCATAATTGTCTGGTCTGTCTTTCCTAAAAATATTATAATTGGTGTTTAAAATTTCCGAGTTATATATGTTGGGGTTCAACCAAGTTTCAGAACCAGCAATTATGTCTGGTTCTTCTGTTTTTATAAGTAGCTCTAAATGTGGAATTTTATTTTTTATGCTTTGGAAATTAATTATTAGTGTCTTGAGAATGTTTTGATTATTATTATTATTAGATTTTTTATGGTTAATTTTATGGGTTTGTGTGGTAGGTTTCATTTTATCTAGTGGTTTATTTATAAAAGGATTAGCCAAAACACTGTAAGAGTTTGTGGTGATAAGGTCCTTATGGTTAAACAAATCTGAACTTATTTGGGGCAACCCACAATGTATGCAGTGCCAAGATGCATATTTATTTTTAGGCCTATTGCTATGTGCCTTGGTGTGTTAGTATCCAGGCATACTGTGTGGTACCATTCATTGAAGGTGTCACACTGGATGGCTCCTTGTTGCCTTAATACAAACTTGACATTTAGATGATACTTGGCCTTGGTTAAGCTCTATGTCACCTGTCTTAATTAAGTATACTGTTTAAGGTAAAGGATGTTCAATAAAATTCAATTTTTATATTTCAAGTTCATAAATAAGATACAATATACCAAGCATGTGTTTAAATCAAGAAAAAAAATTAACGGCATAATAAGTAATCAAATATTTCACTTAAGAATGAATTAATATTCTGCTAAGAAAATTGTCTTCTAAACTTCGAAATAAATTGTTGCATGAAAGCATATAAAATATAGGTTTTTAAAACTTACCTTTAATAAACGGGATAAATCATTCCTGTAATCTAAAGAAATAAATATTATGTTTACTTTGGATCGACAAGATACATTTTAAACAATCATTTGATTAATTTTTTTAAAATTATATGAGCTAAGCTATAATTATTATTTTCTAATTTAATATTTAGTCATTATTTGTACAAATTAAAGTTAAAAATATCAATTTTGAATGCTTCAACCTTTACAGGTCGTGTACTCAGAGGCTGAATAAATAAGAAACTAACCAACTTAATGTAGCTTATTCTTAGTATGTACCTGTTGGCTTTGGTTCGTGTGTTAAAATAAGCTTCTGGGCTTTCATTGAAAACGGGAAATGGCAATGCTTTTAACATAAAATATTTATCTCGAGACATTTTTTATATGCTTTACACTTTTACAATCTTATTGTCTGTTAGCCTTACAACCAGAAAGAAAACATATTCGTCGTTGAATAAAGAGTGTTTGTTATTTTCCGTAAAAGTCTGAATCCTTAGATAATTCCTGCCCATAGATCACTGCGGCTTTTCATAAGCAGAGACATTATATAAACTGGCTATTACAGAGGCGTCACTAGGGTTGGTGTCAACCGGGGCGGTAGCTCATGGTGTCACCCCTTCACGACTGAAGGGGCCGTCCATAAATGACGTCACACGAGGTTGCAGACTTTTACCCCACCCTCCCCCAGCGTCATACTTTGTCACAAAAACTTAGACCCCACCCCTTTTTTACGATATGACGTCACAAAGCTTTGACACCCCTCCCCCAAGCCGTATTTTCTCAATAAAAATTAGCATGTTGCAAATTATTTTTTGTCATTTAAATATATATTTAGGGTAAGTCTGCACTGTAATATCGTAACACGCGTGAAGTAATTGAAAACGTAATTAAATAAATGGTAAACAATCAAATATTTAAGTGGAACTTTTATTTAAAGTTTCGCGTTTTTAATGTGATGTCACATTTCTTAAACACCCCCTCCTCGTACCACATCGTCACAGATGCCTGACCCCCCCCTATTGCGAATTAAAAGGGGGGTTGCTGGACGGGCTAAAGCCCCCAATAATTTAAGGGCCCCCAAAATGTTTATGTATTATAGTGTATAATAAAGATGCAGGCCATTATGTTTGTACGAATCCCCGAAAACGCCTTGGACAGTCATACGGCAATGCTGCCTGCACAGATCAAATAGCAACACTGAGAATCATCGTAGAACAGTCCATCGAATGGAACTCCTCTCTATATATAAATTTTATAGACTATGAAAAGGCCTTTGATAGCCTGGACAGACAAACCTTGTGGAAACTTCTCCGACACTATGGAGTACCAGGGAAACTAGTGAGGATCATTCAGAGCTCTTATGAAGAAATGACATGCAGGGTGGTCCACGAAGGTAGACTCACAGACTCCTTTACAGTCGAAACAGGAGTCAGACAAGGATGCCTCTTGTCCCCTTTACTATTCATCCTTGCCATTGACTGGATAATGGAAAAATCCACAGACAAAAAGAGGAATGGGATACAGTGGACACTCTGGGAACAATTGAATGATTTAGACTTCGCGGACGACATTGCACTTCTGTCCCACAACCAGCAACAAATGCAGGAAAAGACAAAAGACGTAGCCACCTTTTCGGCACAGCTTGGCCTCAACATAAATAAAAGTAAAACAAAAATCATGAAGATAAACCCATCCAACCATGAGCATGTCCATCTGGCAGGAAAGGCACTGGAAGAAGTGGAGTCCTTCACATACCTAGGCAGCACCATAGACATAAATGGCGGATCCGATGCAGATGTAAGGGCTAGGATTGGAAAAGCTAGATCAGCATTTGTATTATTAAAGAAAATATGGGAGTCGAAGGAGCTGAAACTGCAGACCAAAGTCAAAATCTTTAATACAAATGTCAAAACAGTCCTCCTATATGGTGCAGAAACTTGGAAAACAACAGCGAGCCTTACGCAGAAAAGTGCAGACATTCATAAACACATGCCTTCGAAAGATCCTGAAAATCAAATGGCCAAATACTATAAATAACAAAGAGTTACTAGAAAGGACACACCAGGTGCCTATTGATGAAGACATCATAAAAAAGAGGTGGAGATGGATAGGACATACGCTCCGAAAACCCCCAGGTAGCACCACCAGACAATGCCTAACATGGAACCCACAGGGAAAGAGAAAGAGAGGAAGGCCAAAAAATACATGGAGACGCGAGCTAGAGGCTGACATGCAAAATATGGGATACACCTGGAAGCAATTGGAGAGGAAAGCACAGGACCGTGAGGAGTGGAAAGTTCTTGTAGACGGCCTATGCCCCAGACGGGGTAGAAAGGCATAAGTAAGTAAGTACAGCTCATTCCTTTAAATTTGGTTGGGAAAAGAGCAGCAGGTTGTCCTACTGCGGTCAGATTTTTTTGTCTTCTGCAAAATCTTTATACCCGACTTGTTGCATCTACTCATCGTTGACAGGTACTTCAAAAACATATGAAATTGATACATGCTAACAAAGCCTTGTCTGACACAAGATAGTCAGCCTGACATTATGCTGTAAGGTCTGTTAATAGCTCATACCATGAGAATATCGCAGCACTGGAAGAATTAGCAACGAATGAAAATCAGCCACGTACTGTCGACTTGAAGAAGAAGATTTCTAAAGGAAATTGAACAACTGGAAGTCGCTATTTTACTTGAAATTTGGGAAACAATTTTAGAAAGGAAGTCTCTCATTGAGTTTGTTAAAAAATAGCATTCTTAATTTTATTCCTATGAAGACAAAGGAAAGGAAAAGTCCGTGATAAAAACAGTGTAAACAATCTTCAATACTATCAAACAAAAAAGAAAGCGTCAGTTTGATAAAGGGACATCAACAAAACAGTATTCTCCTGGAGACAAAAAATTCAAGATTGAGGTATTTCTGGTAATCATTGACAAACTTTCATTAAGCCCTACAACATTGGTTAGGTGCATAAAAATACATCCATGAGAAATTTGGCTTTCTTACAAACCTAACTGAGCTCAGCACTTTCGCCACCCGATGGGCAGCAGCCAAGTTAATGGAAGAACATTCAAGTGATTTCGAAGAAGGGGTCGGGTAAATCCGAAGCAACCGTTTCGTCCCCCTCAATTTACTAGCAACGCCATCGAGCGGTGCCGGTTTAGGGCCAGAAAGCGCCAGTACGGATTAGCAAAAAGTGCCGCGAAGAACGCATTGGACGCCAGCTCTGAGGAAACCTTCCAGTGGGGGTTGCACCCTAGGTAGGTCTTTGATGATCCCCCGGTCTGCGGCGGTCCTAACCATGGAGACCCGTGTGCTTTGCCGGGATGGCAGCCAAAGTGGTAGCGGGTCGTAGTAGGAAATTCCACCACCTCCTTGTGAGGGCAACTTAGTGGGAGGCATCTTCGACTGTATGTCCTGGATGCCCAGGTGGCCGCTTCAGAAGCGACCGCTTTTTGGGGGGGGGGTCCTCAGCTGTTACGTCCCTTTGGTGGCCAGATGGCTAAGGGGGTCTTCCGGGAAGACCCATAAAGAGCACTAGGCTCGGGGCTTCTGATTTTCTTCCACATGTAGGTTCATGAGTGATTTCGAAGACTGCTTACCTTCAGAATTAGTCCAATTTTCAGAACTCTTAAAAAAGTTATTGTCCAGCCCCAGGCTCAGGGTAAGGAAAAGGAATTAGCACAAAGCGAAACTCAAAAAACTTGCACAGAGCTAAAAATATTTGCTGCTTTTGAATGAGCTATATTTCACACAGTCCTTTACAAATGTACACATCGCACTTCGCATCTATCTTTCAATGATGACATCAAACTGCAGCTGAGAGCGATCCTTTTCAAAGTTGAAAAGAATATATAATGAGTTAGAATTTGCATGGGACGAAAAAGGCTGAATATGCTCTCTCTAATGAGCATTGAAAAGGAACTTGTAAGCTTACTCAGCTTTATTGACTTGATTGAAAACTTCGCCATTTGAAAAATTCGCAAACGAAAGTTGTAGGTTGAAATAATAATCATACATATTTTTCAATAATTTTTGTTATTTCAAATAGAGAAAAGAATTCGTTACCTCATGAAATTTTTTTTTAAAATACGGAATAACGCGTAATACTATTCTTTTACGGGGGCGCGTTCGTAAGCACTAAACAGCGTAAGTCGGGATGGGACCGTCGTAACCGGAGGACTACCTGTATATAAACATGCATATCTATGCTTTCACGCCTTTAATAAATATATATATATAAAAATATTAACTCAAAGACATTGAAATCATAATTTTCCTCAAGAAAAACATCAACAAAGAAAACCCATCTTTTGATATTTTTTTTTGGTGGTGATAAAAATCGTATTCCCCCCCACCCCACTGTGGTGGAGGGAGTCGTGAGGTGGGATTCGTTCATGCTGTCGGTGTGTCCAAGCCCAAATGGCTTTATATCTTTTAAAACAGAAGACACTGCCTCTTTCATTCCAGCCTTTTTTAAAGATCTCTCTGCTGCGACTATTTCTTTTCTTTTTTTCCTAATTTGTTTTAATGTTGTTCGTGTGTTGGGACTGTTTTATTATTGCAAGTTAACTGATATTTTTTTAATAAGAATTTTCGCGTTTAACGTATTTCATTGTATTTCTTAATTTCTTTCTAGATTAAAAAATTTGTCATCTTTTGTTTTCTGACATAAAATCGTACACAGTAAAATTTTAGGCTCGGGTGTCACCCCCTGATGGGTGTCACCCGGGGCGGCCCGCCCCCCCCGCCCCCCCTAGTGACGCCACTGGGCTATTACCTTAAGGACAAAGGAAGTTACAAACCTAGCATTGATTTAATGAAGATGAATGCACAAAGCGTACTTTCCGAAGGTGTCAAAGAGATGGAAATTTAATGACATTGGACCCTGTGGTTCAAATATAGCGACACATTGGTACTGCCGTTACTTAACAACCACGATTTTTCCCCCATTGGGCAAACCTACCAGTGACCGTCAATTTTTTTTTACAATTTGTTATGCTATTGCAGCTATGTTATATCATCTTTATCTGCCAGAACGATAATGACTGTTACCGATACACAAGTGACTTACTTTTATAGACGTACATTACAATCATCAGATTAACGAACACCAGGACTGGAACAGTCTTCTTTCTACAAGGAACCTTTTTCATGGAAAACAAAATCTTTAGTTGCTGTTAAAATAAAGCATGTTGTCTGCAAATCTAAACCAGCAATCCCAAAAGACTGAGTGATAATTTATATAATTGTTTTACCTGTTACCATCGCCAAATTATACTTAACAACCTCCGACAGTTTCATACTTCTACCTACACGACCCCCAGTATCTTATATATATGGAACGAAACCTGTTTAAAAACTTTTCCCATGTAATTTTGTGTATGTGTTCCAAATTTCACGTTATTTGGTTGTATGGATCTTGAGTTATTAGGCAACAGACAAACACAACAAATGCGTCTTATATGTATAACATTTGGGCCCCCGGCCCCCCAGTTAGTGATACTTTTTTTTGACTGCTACCATCGCGGGAGGGTGCTCAACAACTTTCAAAAGTTTATGTTTGTACCTACAAAGAAAGATGAGGAATTAGTGTTGATTCAGTTTTATAGAGCCCATAAAAGAAAAAAAAGGTTTGGGCCGCAGGCCTCCAATGATTAAAAAAAATATATTATTTTTCTCCAATTATTGTCATAAGAGTGTATTCAGCAAGTTCCCAAAGTTTCATGCTTCTATCTTCACGGGAAGTTGAAGAAATTAGTGCTAAGTCAGTTTTAAATATAAGAAAATAACTACATTAGGGCCCCCGGCCCCCCGTAAGTGATAATTTTTTACATGTTACCATCTTCAAATGATACTTAACAACCATCGAAAGTTTTATGCTTCTACCTACACGAGAAGTAGGATCATTTTTATATTTATATTTTTTATAGAGCTCATATTTGGAAAAAATTACATTTTCTTGATATCATTTTAATACGACGGTGTTTTAAAAAAAAGTATGTTAGAAGGTACATTTATAATTTTCTTTATTGGCGCTATGAGTTATGCAGCCTTTGCCTTTTTGAAGTTTAGTGCCATAAGTTCTTTATCTCATAGACGCGGTTACAAATATTGTATAACTATAATTGTGTTACTATGCAGTGTCGTAATTATATATGAAATTTTTGCGTGACTAGGGTGGTAGAGCTCTTACGGAAAACATATCAGGTATGTTTATTTAGTACAAGTGGGAATGAAATAGTAAATTTAGTTATTATGGTCGTCAAGATTCATTAATCAAAAATCATATCTTTTAAATAGTAAGGTAATGTTAAAAGTCACTGCATTAAGTGAAAACAACTCACGCGATAAAATGGTAAAAACTAAGTAATTGTGTCTGTTTTTTTTTCTCTGTCTTTTGTTTCTTAAATATATTTAATTATATTTTCCCCCCCCCCTTCAAATGGAATAACTCTGTTTCCCATAAGATTTTAACTAATAGATGAATCTGATATATAACTTGTCAAATAAAAATTGTAATAACCAGCAACTAATACTGGGAAAAGTGGTCAGCACACTCCCGCTACAAAGTGCGGGTATATTTCTAGTTGATAATAAACAAACCTTTAAGGATGTTGTGAGCAGCAGACGATTCGGCGGGATGTTGCTAGTGTTACGACATGAACTGTCGTAGCAGCAGACGATTCGACAGGATTTTGCTAGAGTTACGACGTGTTTTTAAAAAAAATTATATTTGAAAAACATTATTTAAAAAAACTCGACGGGAGCGAGATTAAAACCCACGTATCGTTTTTAACATCAACGTTGTTCGTTCGTCGTAGTCGACGATGACCACTCTCATCATATTTATATTTGACATGTGCTAGGCCGCCACGCATCCTCTGGTGGCTTATTAACCATATTCTAGCACGAAATTTTCCTCGGCATGTCGGACAAGAGATGGATGGGAACCCTTCAGGGAGGTTTTGGATACGGTCCTTCCTGGCTTGACGTTTTGTCTTGGCAGCTAATATTTCGGAATCTGGAACTTTGTCCTGCCATTTTATATTGAGAATTTTTATTAGGCTTTTGGTGTGGAAGTGGTTCAGCAACCTCGCATCACGTTGGTATACGGTCCAAGTTTCACATGCATATAGCAAGGTGGGGAGCAATACAGCTCTGTATAATTTTAGTTTTATTTTGGTGCTGATTCCCCTTCTGTTCATGCAATCTGCCAAATGCTGCGCTGGCCTTGGAGATTCTCGCGTTCACAGCGTCATCAATATTGGCCTTCTGATACAGTGTACTGCCAAGGTAAGTAAAGCGGCTCACTGCGTTGATTTTGTTGCCGTTGATGATTATATTGGGCTCAGTATAGGATTTGCCTGGGGCTGGCTGGTATAAGACTTCTGTCTTCTTTGTGCTGATGGTGAGTCCAAAGCTAGAGCACGCACTGTAAAATTTATCAACGCTTAGTTGCAGGTGTGCTTCAGAGCGTGCGTTAATGGCACAGTCATCCGCAAAAAAGATGGTCAAGGATGTTGTCTGATTTGACCTTTATTTTTGCTTTAAGCCTACTGAGTTTGAACAGACGACCATCAATGCGATACCTAATGTCCATTCCTTCGTTGCTATTCCCGAAGGCCTCTGTAACTTACAGTGTAAGCATGGCTGAGAACATGAGGCTAAACAATGCTGGGGCCAGAAAACAGCCTTGCTTAAACGCCATTTGTGACGGTGAATGGTTTAGAGGCCTTTCTATTGTCCTGGACTCGAGCCTGCATCCCATCATGGAATTGCCTTACAATGGCTATATACTTTTTTGGACACCCATACTTGGCCATAATCCTCCATAGAACCTATCTGCAGACTTTGTCGAAGGCTTTTGTAAGGTCTTTATAAATGGAAAATCAAAGTATCGTCCATCACTATCACTTCACCTAGCGAAGCTTATGTCAGATAGCGATTTAAACAAAAAATTATTTTTTTTTCATTAAATGGACACCAATCAAGTTTTTTTTTACCTTTAAAATTCATTAATCGCCTTTCCAAGAAATCATGAAATTTGATTATGATAATAAATTAATTATTATTAGCATAATTAAAATACAGCTTTAGTTGGAACAGTAAGAACATAGAGGCACAGTGGTTCCCAAACTGTGGGTCGCGACCACCTTCAAGGTGACGTCATTTATGGACTGCCCTTTACTTTTATACGAATATATATTATATACATATATACGCACCTAAAATAAGATATTAATAGATCTTGTTTATATTTAATTTTATTTACGGGCATGAGTGTGTGTATTAATTCAAAAATGTAAATTTATTTAGTACAAAAATTACCATTACAAGCAAACTCATTGTGGTTTATTTTTTAAAAAAAAATAATTTTTTAATTCGCCCCCATCGGGGTTTGAACTAAGGTTGTTAAAACCGCTCATTTTTGAGAGCCGTTTAACCATTCACAAAAAATACCGGTTAACCGCTGGTCCGTATTTTCTTTTATTTTGAGAACCAACGAGAGGATGCAGGTAGTTTTCACCTCGCGTCGTCTGATAATGACATCACAGCCCGCTTCCCCCGCTTGCGTTCAGCTCTTTTTACCACGTTTTTAAATCCCTTATATTAACGTCACCGCCGTCTTTGTCTGTCGTCATCTCTGTCTTGGGCAGGCGGAAAAACAAAAGTAAAAAATGACCCATTTTCCGTAATCCGATCGAGCTGAAATTTGGCACATGGATCCGTCTCTCCTCACAATGCATAGTATCAAAATTTCAGATCGATCGAACGTACCGTAATTAAATTAATGCATTTTTAGTTTATCCTTATATAACGTATGTAATTCAAATTCACAGTTTGTTATTGTTTTTTTTTCACGTGCTTGTTCAGTCACGCGTTGACGCGACCCATCGAAGTACCGGCGTGCTTTTGTTTACATTTTACGTGTCACGCTGAGCTCGGTCCAGCGATCAGTGACCAGACTTTTCCACTCTCCAATCCCCCCCCCCAGGGTTATGAAGCAAAGTTGCGTTAAGACAGATTCAGTCTGTAAATGTTTGTCGCGTTTGAAAGTAATCAATACTGTTAGTTATGTCTCATATATAAGGGATTTATAGTCAAAAACTTTGTTTTTACGGGTTTGTTTTATTATTAACTTGCTTTCGTGTCCACAATTTTTTCAAATCTGCCAACGTAAAATTGAACCATTTCTGATGGTTCTAGAGATCTCAAAATTTTACCACAGATAGATCTTTGATGACAAAATTTCAGATCGATCAAATGTACCGTTATTAATGTATTGAACTTTTTAGTTTATCTATATATAAGCATCTGTACCGTCTGCTTTTGTTGACATCCATGAGTTCGCCCCTGACCACATCATCGTGTTTTTAAAACGTTGGGCGGGCGCTTATGAGGTGTTTGATATATTAAAAAAATAGAGGTAAAAAATATTTTTTTAAAACACGTTTTTGTAAGTCGACTAAAAAGAATAAAAAAATAGAGGTAAAAAAAGGATTTTTAAAAACCACGTTTTTACAAGTGTACTAAAAAGAATACAATAATTTAAACTAATGAGTACAAGTACTTTCATATGATATGACTAAAACGTGGGGCGGATGTTTGGTATAAGAATTAAAGATTATAATTAAGAAGAGATAAAAAGATATCTACAAGTGAGAGAATGAATGAACTGCATATGTAAAACCTCATTAGCGCCCGCCCAACGTTTTTAGTCATATTATGTGAAAGACTTGAACTTATTAGTTTTTTAAAAATTTTCTTCTTTTTAGTACGCTTATAAAAAGTGGTTTTTAAAAACCTTTTTTACCTCTATTTATTCGCGATGCCTTCAATTCCATATTTTTACGACTGTCACAGCAGCAGACGATTCGAAGGAATCTTGCTAGATGTAACGC